>PVIR01000070.1:32936-91950 GCA_004026965.1 Petromus typicus | reverse complement strand
GTACATTATAGACCCCAGATTTACAGATACTGACACAAGGGACACCTGGGCACCCGAGGATGGGTGTGAGGCAACCAGTGGAGATTGGAGGGCACACGTTGAAAGGTCTGCAGAGAACCCAGCGTCCCTGTTCAACTCTGCAACCACGTCAGCCCCCCAGACATTCTGGGGGACCACAGACTGATGCTTAGGGTTGCAAGAAACGGGTTATGAGTCTGTGTAGAAGTAGAACGCCTCCAGAGAGAAAACAGCAAAGTGTGTATGTGTTTGTGTGTGCACATTTCTTATTGCACAGAATAAGAAAAGTGAACACACTATTAAATAAAAAGGAACGGAATGATGTTCTCATAGTAGCCTTTGCCTTCAGACCAACTGAGAACTGACTGGATAAAAATCACATTCAAATGTTTTAGGCTAGGACTAGAGGAAATCTGAACTCGTGTTTGCCCACAAGGGCCTGACGATATATGTGCTTCAAAAAGAGTAAATGTCAGGAACAGAGGAGAGCAGTCCGGCTGGCCTCATTTTCTCTAGTTCCTCCCAGTTACCTACGCTCTCTCAGGTCCTTTGGCTCTGAAGAGCTCTCTTATGATTTGGTTTCCTTAGGATTAGCTCAGAGAAAAAGAGAAGTAACAAAAGGTTGAAACATGACAGTGATGGGCCTACCTTGAGAAGGATATTTTGTGAAAACAGTCAGGGAACTAAAGATATACACTGTGTAAGTTGAATGATTTTGGGTCTTAGAAAATACTTCACAGAAACCATTAAATCACTTGAATCCATTAATCCATAATATATAGAGTAAGAGAAAAGATAAATAAAAACAAACAAGACTTCAGAGAGCCAAGAGAAGATAAGGAAGGAACAAAGGGACACAAATCATAAATGGGAAAGGAAAAGTTAGTTGGCAAGAAAGTTAGTTAGTCGAAGGGGTAATCCCGGAAATGCCTGCCTTGAAGAGTTTTGTATTTTAAGCAGGGTCTCACAATGTTCGGGCAGTCCTTTATACCCCAAGCTGGCCTTGAATTCATTGGTGATTCTCCTGCCTCAGCCTCCCAAGTGCTGGTATTATAGGAATGCACTGCAACACTTAGCTAGGAAATCTTTACATGAGATTTTTTTCTGGCTTGGAGCTCTTTCAGGAGTAAATGTGATTAGTGCTATTTTCATTGTCATGAGTAGAAGTTTATATTTATGCAAATAATCATTATCTAAATTTATTTAATAAATAGTTGAAAAACTGAGAGAATATTTATTTGATCCCAGTAACTATTTAGTTGTTCTCAAAGTATTAGGGAACTATTTCAAATGCAAAGGCACTAGATTAAAAATGCAACAATTTATCACGTAGTCATTTTAAATAAAATGTTCTGTAATATTTGCTGAATAAATTAAATTAGTTTTGTCTCTTCTAACACAACACTTGAATTTTTTAGGATCTCATTTTGGAAGGGTGATTTTTTTTCTTCATATTATATTTTTGCTTGGAAATCAACACCAATTTAGACAAAGGTTCACAACATTAACAAAATAACACTAAGGTAAACTTTTAACATTGTTTCTGCAGCTGTAGGTAAGTGTATAAATGACACACTTCTATAACACTCGAGTAGTCATTAATTTTACAGAATAGTTGAAGACTTAATTTTCAGTAAATTAAATTTAAAACCTCAAAATTGAAATAGGTTTGGCATTTTCTCATTGCTGGCAACAACCCATGTGATTAAGTTAGAAACTTGAGATCTAATTTTTCCATGAAAGTTTTGAAATACCCACAAGTGGCATTAAATGCTCTTTGGCTACATTAACAAAATCCTGAGTCCATTTTGGGTGAAATGCTATTCAAGGACAAATAATGTCCACATGCCCATATGTAGATTCATCTGCCACTCTTGAGAATATGCACATGAGAACAGTACCAAGGAGGCCTCTTGAAGGCAGTCCTTCATGTGTGTCTGGGTTCATACATCCATGCGTGTATACGCACATTCATGTGAACGTATATACTATATTCATTTACACTCCAATTTCTTCTTTACATGAAAGAGTAGTACGAATTTTTTTACTCTTCTTCCTTGAATATTTTCCATAGGGATAACCTTTATTGTTCTCATCTGCAACTGTGGAGAAGGAAGTATAACATTTTCACATATTTTTTGAAGTGTCTACTACATGCCTAAGAAAGAAGACATATTCCTTGCTCTTGAAGAGGGTATAAACTTGCTGGGAAAATATGTATATAAACAAGTGGCTAAAGTGTAGTAGAATGAGTCTGGGCACAGTGGTAAGAATGAAATGCTGTATGGGCCACAAAAGAGGGACCTGACCCAGTGTTGGAGATACTGGAAATTCAGGGTTCTCTGAAAATATATGGAAGAACATAAAGAACTTATACTTAAAATCATGATTTCTCCATATATACAGTGAGTTAAGTCTGCCAATCAGTTGATGAGTCAGAGGTATTTCCTTGTTTTTTACCCTTATTTTTTCAAACAAAAATAATTATATTAATTACAAAAGATATTGGTAAATATTAACTGATCAACTGCTTATGCTTAGAAAGAATCAATAATTTTGCCCATAAATTAGCATATAGAAAAAATAGGAATCTACTTATGGTTAAATATCAGGGAAATAATCTAAACACTGAGATTCAACATAAAATGTAATATCTTATTTATCTTCTTGGATGATTTTTGCGTTGTATTGACTCCATACAAAAATTCTGTTAACCACAGAAAAACATCAGAAAAATGATGTAAGTTAAATCTATTTTCACATTGAGACAAATATTGTATTATTTTTAACTGTTTATGATGGAATTTTCAGATATTCTCTCAGCTCAGCAATTTTTCAAAAATTATAGAGTCAAGAGTATAAAGACCAAAGGGCCTCATTAATAACATGGAATATATTTATTTCAAGAAACATTCTTAAATAGAAAAAAAAATTAAAAATGCATTTTGTGTAATTTTAACAACACATAAGGAAAATACATACTGCCTTTATAGTTTTCAACTTTGTCTTGAAGAACACATAGATTTAAAAGTCCTTGCCCAGAATATATTAGATATAAAAACAGATGCAAAATAGGTGAAGACAGGAGCTGTGCACGGGAAAAGGCTGTTAGTCACCTTCTCCTCCCTGACACACCACACCTAACACCCACCATGTGAAAGACAGCATACTTTTTATCATTGTTTCAGAAGTTTGAAATAATTTGTATTTTAATAAGTATGAAAAGTAACAAAAAATAAACTTACTTGCAGATTTTAATTTTTTTTTTTTTTTTTTTTTGGTTTTTTTAGGTTGTTTTGTTTTGTTTTTTAGTTTTTTGAGACAGAGTCTCTCTTTGTAGCTCAGGCTGGTCTTGAACTCAACAATCTTCCTGCCTTCTCCTATGTGCTGGGATTATAGGTGTGAACCACCATGCCCGGAACTGTGGTATGTGGTACTGGTTACTAGTGGGCAGGAGTCACCACGCTCAGCATTGTTGTATATGGTATCTGGAATAGAACCCAGCCTAAATCTCCGGCCCTAAATAAAATATTATTGACATTAAAAAAAAAAAACTAGACGTTTACACTGGGTGAAATTAATTTGAAATAAGAAAATAAGGAGAAATTAAGAATATGTAGCCTAGATACCTTATAGATCCAAGATAATTAGCTCACACACTACTTAATTTCTCAGAAGACAAATTCATTTCATTTCTTTCTGGAGTGAGCAGTTAGAAATGATTTATTTCTTACAAGTATTTTATTTTGGTGGACTTGTTTGCATTGTACCCACATAAAATAGTATAAAATGGTCTGGACCCTTAGGCTTGTTTTGAAAACAAAACGACAACCATGCAATTAAAACTAAATAGTTATAGAAACAAGTACACTTGGCAAATGTGTTGTTTGGAAGAAGGCCCAGCAAATTGGCTTTTGAAAATCTAGCTTTTAGCAAAATGACCTAGACACAGATTTAATGGGTCAGTTTTTATGAAGTACTTCTTTATGTCCACAACAAAACTAGATGCAAACACAAGCAAGCAAGCAAGAAAAAAATTGGCTTGAAGTAAAGAAGTAAAAATTGTAATTAGAGATGAAGACAAATGTACTAACTTTAAGGATAGTAAAATATTGAAATATATTGATAATTTCTTTCCTTAGACAATAATGTATTTGTAAAGTTATTTTCTGGGCTCATGAGAATATTGTTCCTTCCAATTGCAACCCAATGAGAATGAGAAAATTGCTGTAGTTTAGATCTGAAATGTCTCCTAAAGTCCCATCTCCCAAAGGCTTGGTCCTCACCTTGGTACTGCTAGCAGGTAGTAGAAAGTTTAAGGACAGGACCTAATAAGAAGATGTTATGGTTTAGATCTGAAAGGTTCCCCCAAATCTCAGTGGAAAGAGGTGGGGCTTATGCTAGGTGATGTAATCACAAAGGCCCTATACTCACTAGTGGATTAATCCATGATGAATTCATAGCTGAAAGTTCTGTTAGGAGGTAGAGTCTACTTGGAAGAAGTGGATCACTCAAGGTGACCTGGAAGAACGATGTTCTCACGTCCCTGGTCTCTCCCTCCTCCCTCTCTCTCTTTTCCTGTCCCCTCCCCCTTCTCCCCCTCACCTTTTCTCTCTCCTTCACCCTTTTCCTCTCCTAAATCTCTTTCTTCTGGCTTCCATGATATTGTGAGATGAATAGTTTTATTCTATTATACCCTTTTACCATGAAATTTGGAACCATCCAACCAGGGACTGAACTCCATGAAACTGTGTCAAAATATATTTACCCTCCTTAAACTGTGCATCTCAAACATATTTTTCCCCATAATGAGAAAGCAACTGCCACTGTGGCCCATAGGTCATTGGAAGCCTGCCTCTAGAAAGGGATACTGGGACACCCCCCCCCGCCCTGTCTCTCTCTTTGCTTTCTGGCTGTTATGAAATGAGTAGCCTCCTCCAGTATGTCTTTCCATCCCACTGTACTATCATGCCATGGACTGAGCAGTAGTGGAACCAAATGATCATGGACTGAAACTTGTGAAATGATGAGAAGAAAGAATCATTTTCTCCTTTTAGGTTGGTTATCACAGATGTTTTGTCATAGTATCAGAAAGCTGACTGAAGTCAAGAGTTACCACACAACGCACAGAGGTCCAGGCATTTCTGTGAAGGAAACTAGAATGTTGCAAGCAGGGGAAGCCAGAGACTCAGGAAGCATTGGCTGGGTACCATAGGGACAACTAGAAAGATTTTTAAAGTTCCACAGAATTATTAGGGCAGGAGCTGAAGAAGCACAGACCTAAATCTGATGTCTATGACTGGTCTTCTAGAACAGAGTCCTTTTGGGGATCTTGGGTAACTGATTTATTAAGATAATTTTCTCAGGAGAAAAGGAGTGAGGGAAGCAAATGACTGCATAGAGAAAGTTAAGCGCTAATTTGTTCTCAGTTGGAGTTAGCAGCAGAGCCTAACAATTCTGAAACATAAATACCTCTTTTTGACTTTTGGTTATAAGTCAGGGTCTCCCTATGTAGTTCAGACTGGCCTTGAACCCACAGGAATCCCTTTGCTTCTGCCTCCTAAGTGCTAGGCTTATAGGCATTCATCATGACTCCAGGCCTTGAACACAATTTATACTCTGGTTCAGCCTTCATTATCAGGCCACCATTGCCTTCAGTTTGCTCTGACATTTAAAGCAGGGTTGCTTTCACTGATCACAAACAATCCTCCTCCTCCTCCTCCTCCTTCTTCTTTCTTCTTCTTCTACTGAAGATTGAACTCAGAGCCTTGGACTGAGCTACCTTCCCAGTCCTTTGTTTTATTTTTAATTTTGAGATAGAATCACATTAAATTACAAGTAGCCAAGGCTTCACTCAAGCTTGGGATCCTCCTGCCTCAGCCATCAAGAATGTTGGGGTTACAGATGTATGCTGTCACCCCAGGCCACAAGCAATTCTTGACTAGAGGAGCAACTGTGAGCTATTAGCAGGCAGTTCCTAAAAGAACAAGGTAAGATGTTCACTCGATAAGTGAAGAGAATACAAATGGGTCCCTGACAGCATCAGCTTGATATTTTAACAGATTTGAGACACTCTTATCAAGTGTTTATGATTAGTGTTAGAGGTATTTACTGGTTACTACACTTTATAATGGTGATTTTAAAATTCTGTATTAATTCATTTCAGATAGGATTGATGATGTATCTCTAATGTCATGAAAGTTGAAATGGATATTGTAATACATAAGCAAACTGCTCTCTCAGCTGATGGCATTTCCTTGAAATTATGTGATATCTCCAAAATTCAAGTAGACTTCATTTTCCTTTCTGTGCTTCTTTTCATGAGGAAATATTGGACATTATAGAAAAATCAGAATATTTGACTTGTGTCTAAGTATTTGGTGAGAACTTATGCTTCAGGAAGATGCTTCAGTTTGGCTTTGTGGCTTACTCTCAGCACTCTGACGGCATTTACACCTCGTGTAAAGCATAGTATGGCGTTCTTCAGCCATCTCTGCCTCTTAGGCATCAGGTGGTTGATAATCTGGGCAGTGAACACACAGGTAAGCCATTCATTCTTACTAACTTACGGAAGCATACTTGAAATAATGTGGAAGTTACTTCTGTTGTTTTTTCTTCAGTCATGTTATAGAAAGATGGAACTCTTTTTCACTAGCACATCTAACATACTAACAATTTCTGAAATCTCCATATTCTTTGCTCTGTATGTCTTCCTTGTATCATTTACTCCACCAAAAGATATTTAGGTTTATATCATGATTAGCTTTGTTTGTTTCAACTTTACTATGGCAAAGACAATAGGAGTACCAAAAAGAGCTAACCGTTCTATTTATTTTGTGGAATGGCAAATGAGCTGAGCTTAACCACAAAATGGTAGACTGATTTTGATGATGGGCAAGATTATTAACTCTGACGTCAATAGTATGTTATCTCAGTTTACCATCAAAATACCAAATAAAGTCAAGCAAAGGTTACATGAATTGAGGAGACAAATCATTGACTGGAAACAATTCTGTACACACTTCCTGTGTTTCTTAGGGAGGCAATCGCACGGGTAGTTCAGGTAGCCTGGAGGGCTTGAAAATCCAGAAAGGAAGATGTTCCCCTAGCAGGCTAGGGAGGGGAACACCCTAGTACTAAGCTCTTTTCTATCAATACATGCAGTGATGAACTTGTTAGAGGTTCCAACAGTAACAAACAGCTCTCTGGAACACCTGTGACATTGGTTGGCCACTGCTGGTATAGGGTAGTCTCTCTATACCACAGGAAAGGATCTATTTCTTAACTTGTGGATGAGGTCTACCACAGGATCAGTTTAACTACCGGAGATCTTCAGGTGACCAGGTTCGCAGGGGTGTGTGTGTGTGTGTGTGTGTGTGTGTGTGTGTGCGCAAAAATAGATGCAATTTATAAATCCAACCTATTTCTAAAAAATAATCCAACTATACAGAAACACTCTAAATTATCATCAAAGAGTTATTTCTATCAACCAGAACACTGGCCTATCATTTCATCAACTTCACAAAAATTTACTGAGGTGTAAATAATTGGTACAAATCAATCAGTGCACCAAGATTCACTGGCCACAAAATATGAACAGAACACCCAAAATCCTGTGAGACATTGTATAATGGCATAAAAAATGCAATTGTTGTGTGTGTGGTGAAAGAATTATTTTATTTGCTATGCAGTTTTATTTGTTTGAAAAGAAATGTCCAAACATGTCTATAAAAAAAAAGAAATATATGCACCCACAATTGCAGTGTATTCTGCTTATGAAAAGTAAAGCATTTTTTTTTTTTTAGTTTTAATTTACCAGGATTAAGACATTTATTGTCAAGATCCATTTGCTGTGGCACAGCCCTGGAATTTCTTTTTATTTTTTTTAACTGAAATCTTTATTGGCACATTACATATACACCTCATGATTGCACTCCATAATGGGAATTTGTACCAGTGTAAGACACAACTTAATTCTCATTTTTTCCCATAGCCCTACCACCCTACCATCACCCATATACAAAAACTTTATTTCCTTTCTTTTTTGTTATAATCTCATTTTCCCCCCTTCACCCTATTTCACTTTGAATATTTTCTATTTCACAATATATAACATACAATTCTAGAACTCATTTACATCTTAATTTTCTCATACCAGAGAAAAGATGTGATATTTACCTATCTGTGACCTATTTATTTCACTTATGAGGATATCCTCAAGATATGTCCATATAAGTATAAATGCTTCAAATTTATCACTTTCTATGGGAGAGTAATACTTCATTCTGTAGAAGAACTACAGCTTTCTCATCCAGTTTCCAGTTGATGGACATTTGGGTTGTTTCCAACATTTAGCAATTACAAACTGAGCTGCTATAAACATGGGTGCACATATGTCACTGTGATATGAGTATTTTTAATTCTTTTGGGCATATACCTTGCAGAGCGATTGCTGGGTCAAATGGGACCTCCAATCCTGGCTTTCTGAGGAATCTCCAAACTGATCTCCACAGGGGTTGTATGAGTCTATAGTCCCACCAACAGTGGGGAAGGATTTCTTCTTCTCTGCAGCCTCGCCAACATTTGTTGCTGGATAATTCTGAAGTGGCAGCCATTCTTTGTGGAGTGAGATGAAATCTCAGTGTTGTTTTCATCTGCATCTCTCAAATGACTAATGATGAGCATTTCTTCATATGTTTCTTAGCTGCTCTTACTTCTTCCTCTGTAAAATATCTGTTCATTTCAGATGCTCATTTTTTAATTGGGTCTTTAAATTTGGGTGGACTGATTTTTTTTGAGCTCTGAGGGTAAAACCTTGCTCCTCAAGATACATTTCATTTCTATTTCTTTTCTCTTTGTCTTCTCTGTCCCTTGAACACTTACATACATGCCTTTCTGGGAAATTAGATTTAGATTTACGGTGAATCCAGATATTTTGAGACAGCAATCCTATTTCACTGAATTGCTCTAGCTCATTAAAATTTTATTAGATAGCAGATCCAGTTCTGTTGCATGTGTATCAGTGTGTCCTTAGGGATTCATTCATTTATCAGTGACTGTTTATTCTGGATATCACTTAGTCCTGTATCTCACAGTCTTGTATTATATATATTTTTATTTGTTAACTAATTTAACTTATTCATCTCCTGAATTTTGTTACTAATTTGTTAAGAGGGAGGCAGTTATTATATACCCACTTATTCTTCATAAGTTAGGCCAATTGAAGATATTTCCTGTATCTTTAGAGAGGAGGGAAATAAAATATAATTCAATTATTTTCTCTGTTAAAATTAACTGTACTTGTGTAGCATAAAATGAATTATTCTATAAGTAAATCATTTATAATTCCACACAATACATTTTACTGTGAGTCTGAGAAGATATAAACTTTCTATTATTTCACTAAATAACTGCTTTTATGAGTAGTAAAATTATCTGAGAAAGTTAAATTATGCCAAATTAAATCATTCAGTAAGGAAAGTAAAAGGGAAAATATAGAAGTGTCAGAAATTTGCATACAGCCCATGTTTTATATGGGCTAAAGCATACTTGTTCTGCTTCATTCTATGGCTCAGTAGATAATTCAGGGCTGGAACATAAGATGTGTTCATCAAATTAAAACACAGGGATTAGTCAAGCACAGGTTGTTTGTAACAATTAGGCTTGATAACGCAAAATCATATTCTTCCTAAACATTTTGAACTTTGATCTTATCAAGATTTTCCTTAAGTTTCAGAATCCCTCATATTAAAGATTTGAGTTTAAATTATCCATTAACAACTTTCTGGCCAATGCTATCGAAATACAACCCTCTCATGTCTTTGCTTTCACTCATCACCATGTAATATACTGCTGCTTTGGGGGTAATAGTAGTTTGAACCACTTTGAGTGCTGTTTTTCTTTAAATACAGGTATTATTCCAGATTTTTTCTGGCAAAGGACAGAAATTCAATCCAACAGCTTAAGTAGAAAAAAAAAGAGAGATTTTATTGGCACTGCCAACTCAACCACAAAAAATGTAAGAGCGGAACCTATCCAGCCTCAGCTTTAGATTCTGGCCCTAGAGTCCTCTGTGTCCCTTGGTTTGTGTCCCCTTTGTGGGGGGAAGTCCCTTCCTGTTGCTATATTCAGGTCAGATTCTTCAGTTTTACCTGAAGATTCATAGTTCTGACCATCATGGCTCTCCTCAAAAACAGCAGGATTTAAAATCACCACTGGGACAGCACAGAAAGCTTCCAGTTGTGCTATTTGCCAACTGTAACACTGGCCATTAAAATATATATATAACTGGTTCTCTATTTTTGATTGAGATAAAAGTCACATGCTGTAAAATTCACCTTGTAAAGTGAACTTTTTAGTACTGTTCAATTTTTACAGCTGTTATCACAAACATCTCAGCACCCCTGACAGAAACTTTCTGCACCTTACCATTGTGCCATTGCCTTCCCTTTGCTCAACTACCAAAGCATTTATCTGTTTTTTGTGTCTATGGATTGACCTGCTGAGGACTTTTTATAGAGGTAGAATAATATGATAGGCAATGTTTCTCTCTGGCTTCTTTATTTGAGCACAGAATTCTCTTGGTTTCTCAGTGTAGGAGCACTTAGTTTGCCTCTGTTGCTCAGTAGTCATCTCATTGCATGGCTCTACTGCTGTGCCTTCTCCTTTATTGTTACACAAGCACTGCTCCATGGTGCTAAAGAATTGACTCTCACGGATACTTGGTGAATACTCTACCACCGAACCACACCCTCAACAACTAGCTGCTCATTTATTCATTATTAATGAGCTTTGTTTTTAAATCTTGCCTCTACATTTCAGCAATTATAAAAAAATTACTGTGAATACTTCTGTACATATTTTTCAGGAGACATATGTTTTCATTTTTTATTGGGCATTTTCCAAGGAATCAAATTGCTTAATCAAGTATTAACTCTGTTTAACATTTTGAGGAAGTACCACAATGTTTTCCAAATCACTGTACTGTTTTGTATTCCCAGTAGCAGTATATGTAGGTTCTAATCTCTTCACATTCTCAATAACATCTATTATTAGCCATCTTTTTAAGTCTAGTAGGTTTGAAGTGGAATTTGATTGTAGTTTTTATTTGGATTTCTACGTAGCTAATGATATAATTCATGTGCTTATTCTCCATTGTGCATATCCTAAGGTAAAATTTTTGCTCCTTCAGTATTGGAATTTTTTCTATTGTGCTTCTCAATTTTCTTCCATTTATTTCATCTTTCCTGTCAGCATTACATAGTCTTCATAGTTTTGTGGTAAATTTGACAATTAGATTGGTTTTTTTTGTTGAGGTGTGAAAGTATATTAGCTCCATGGATGAAGTTATTAAATGTTTCTTCCTTTTCTATTGTTTTAAGGGGAAGTTTATAAAGTATTTGGACTTGATTCTTTGAGGGTTTGTAGAATTCACCCACTAAATATTAATTTTGTAGGTTTATTTGATGGCACATTTTGAGCCCAGATCAAATATAAGGGAATATCATAAAGAATATGTTTATGTATTAAATAAACTAGATCAAATGGATATCCCAGAGAACCTACCAAAAATCAAGATGAAAGGTAAAATCCTAGTAGATTTAAAAAGAAATAGAAAGAGATCAAGAAGGCATTAGAGGAAAATAAAACTGCAGACTTGTGAATTTACATGTGGAGAGACCTACATACATACAAGGTAGTAATTCGGTTCCCTTTTAAATTTTGTATTTGGTTATTGATAGTCTTAATTTGGTGAGACATTGTTTCTATATTTTCCCTTTGTCTTTTAAACATAGCTTTCTTTAATTCACTGATGATATTTAAAATAGATAATTTAAAATGCCCAATATCTCGATTTCTCTAGGGACAGGTTTCACTAATGTGACAATTATTTTTCCTGTGTATGAGCCACACTATTTTGTTTACTTGCGTGTCTCATAATTTTTGTCTCAAAAGTGGCTGTCTGAAATAATACAATGCAGCCCCACTGGAAATTAAATGTTTTCGTATTCCTTCCTGTCAGTTGCTTTTCTGGTCGTGGTGGCTCCTGGTTTTTTAAATGACTTTCATGAAGTTAGTTGAATGTGGCCTTTGAAGTTTCCATATGCTTACTGTAATGGACAACTAGGAATTATACAGTGATTTCTTAAAGTCTGGACTCAGTGCACGCGCTGGGGTGTGGCTTCATTGTTCAGGTGGTCCGGGTCCAATTCTGCTATGCTCTTCATTTCCTGCTTTGACAGAAGCTCAAGGTCAGCCAGAGGTGAATGCCTAGAGCCGTGTTAGTTCCGGGGTAGGGGGACACAGCCCTAGAAATGCACATACGCGCCACTGTGTGGAGAGGAACTGCACGTGGAAACCTCCATCTGGAAACGTGATCAGAGGAACTGTTTTCCCAAAGCAGGATGACGGAGTTCTGAACAAACAAAATAGTAAATCCGGACGAAATCAAGTTCCCTCCTCTTAAAGAAGAGTTCTGCTAACTCACAGCATGGCCAGATCAGTGAGACTTGGAACAGTCTTCCCATTGTGCCTTGGTTCATCCATATTCAACATGGTGCGATTGTATCTTTTTATGTTTATGTTTTTCTGTGGAGATGGAAATTGAATGCAGGACGTCATGCCGTGCAAGTCCTATGACTGTTATCATACAAGTTTGTCAACTCCAAACGCTCGGCAAGAATTTAATGAATTCTGATTTCTCTTATCTGTCACATAACCGAAGGACTTAGGTATAATGGCTACTCGTGGAGAGAGAAGAAAATATTGAAAAAAAAAGGGAATAACTTTTTTCTACTCACCAGGAAATGAGCAATATGATTTTTTATGTATAATGGTAATAATAATAGAAGACATGCTGCGAAGTGTCTCGCTTACTGCATGAATTCAGAAACACTAAAACAATCCAGCCAGATTTTGGCACAGAAATTCTAATAAAACTATATACATGATTACATTTTAATCAAGCTACTATTTTGCTTTTAAATGTTAACATAATTTCAAGGCTCAGGTTGTGATTGTATATTTTTAAGTTTATTTTGCTTTTGGGAAAATAAATTTTTATTCTCTTAGATTTTGATGCAAATGGCTTTGAGAATTATCAAAGTTATTTTTTTTTTATAATCACAAGGCATCCACTTAAATTTTAATGCAGGCGTTATTTCAGATCTTTCTCTTACCTCAAAATGTTTCCAACAATTCAGATAATAAGGTTTTTAACTGAAATAGTATCATATTCTTGATACAAGCAAACAATACAGGAAGATTCTAAACAAAGAAGAGGGTGGGATATTTAATGTTCTTTGTGGAAGATCTTCCTTTAGGCTACCACAGAATTTGCATGGCTAGAATTCTAATAAGAGTAGTAAAAGAATCAGTCCAATTCCTCTTTTCCTGTGTATAAATAAATATTTCATGAACCTCAGGCTGTGAGGGATTCAGTCTCATTCTAGATCCTCTTTTTAGGGCCTTTGCAGGTACAACCTCAGGAGCTGTCGATAACAGGGAATTAATAACGAAAGTGAAGCTGAGCTGCAGGTACCCGTGTGGATGTAACATCCCTCCCAACATCCTCATCAGCGGGAAGACAAGAAGCCATTGCCTTAATAAACCCTTGATAGTTACTTCACCGAACAAACTTTTTACATGTAGAGATTTTTTTTTCAGAGATAGACATGGTTTTGTCATCTATCCCACTGTTTACTTGACACAAGAAATTCATCACTCATCATTCAATTTCATCATTCATCCTCTGAATAAATTCCATGAATGAAAAGGAGACTTCCTTGTGACACACTCACTCCCCTCCCAAATAGTGTACTGAGTAGAAACTTCATTGTATGAGCTGCCATTTGCCTTCTTAGAAGTGCAAACATTGTACTTCCTTTGCCAGAATGTGGGAGGACTGAAAAGCTTAGGAGACTTTCTATCAGTTTGCACAGAAAGACTTGAATTTAGACTCCTTTTCTGAGTAAATGAACTATAATATTATGAGGTGCTACAGGTACTGATGTTGTAGTCTATTAAGAAATTTTACAATTTCTTATAATTATGAGTATGTTGTAAAAATGTAGGCCAGGTGGTAAAATTAATTCATAATAGCTTATTGGAAGAATGTCTTCAAGGGATGCTTATGAATATATTTCCATTAACTTGGAGTTTTACTCCAAAAAGAATTTGTCCCATTCCATATTTTTGTCAAAAGTTTGCATACAGTGACTGAAAATCAGAATGAAAAGATCTATCAATAGGCGTGTAGGGTAAATTTATATGTCTACAATAATAACAGGGTAATATAAAGTCTTTTTACACTAAATGTTAGAAGTCTGCGGTTTAAGGCCTAATATAAAGAAAACAGGAATTTAGTAGGTGGAAAGCATATGGGCAATCTAAGGTAGGAATTCTCAAATTAAAACAGTATTTTGGCAAATGAAATTTTATTGAAGCATCTATTTACGTATTGTCTTAAGTTTGCTTTTGTGCTACAACAGATTGAGTATTGGCTTAGAACCTTATCGGCCATACCTTAAAATATTTATTATCTTACCATTAGAGGAAAAACAACTTGACCTGATTTAATGGAAAGTTTTTGTTAAGATATACATCTACCACATCTATTAAGACAATAATTCCTAGTATTCATCACTAACAGTTTCTCTTTTTTTTTTTTTTTTGTAGTTTTTGAGACAAGGTCTTGCTCTGTGGTTCAGGCTGGCCTTGAGCTCAGCCTCAAACTCACATCACAGCAATCCTCCTGCCTTTGCCTCCCAAGTGCTGGGATTACAGGCATAAGCCACCACGCCCGGCACTGTGGTATGTGGTACTGGTTGCTGCTGGGTGTGAGTCTCCACGCCCAGTATGGTACGTGGTTTCCAGGGATCAAACCCGGGCCCCTGCGCTTGCAAGACAGGCGCCAGAACCACTAAGCCAAATCCCCGGCCATCACTAACAGTTTCACCTCTGGGCTCTATGTTTTGCAAGGAGCATTGGCAACTATCTCAGAATAAGAATTAAGAGAAAAGTAAAGTGTTTGTAAAGAAGCCTATTTAGAAAACAGAAAAACTATTCTTTAAAGAAATAGAAAAATTAGTCTGAAGAAAAGAAAATTGTTAGAAAATAAGATAGTCAATCACATTGGTGGGTTTAAATATGCAAAAGATACTTATATGGAAGAGCTATGTGATATTTGTAAGGGTTCCAGAGAGCGCACCTAAGAAACACATGGGCTAATAAAATGCACGTGGTTAGGATTTACAGTATTAAAGGACATTTTTAGAGGTGGTCCCGGGGACTGAACACAGGGCCTCACACACGATATAGCAATATTTGACTATCACTGAGTTATTCCTCCAGCCTCAGGAAAAATTACTGACTAAAATTATTTGAAAACAAATTCTACTGCACTGGGAAGAGTTTTCTCACATATGGAAATAATTAAGACAAGGAAGGATCACTCTTATTGATATGTGAACATTTTATTAGGGACAAGGAGAAATGCACTATTTGCTAATCTTTCGGAACATGGGTTGTCTGTTTTGTATCTGTTGATAACCACAGCTCTTCCCGACTTTAATTTGTCCTGCCCAGTTTCCGGCCTTGACCCTCACTGTTCCCACTCCTGGGCCTCTCTGGTGTTTTGTAATCCTCTGTGTCACAGCACCTGGCACAGAGTCTAATTATCCAGGCTCACATCTTTCTACAGGACTTTGTCCTCACATGCAGTCCCACTTAAATTATTTTGTGTGAATGATAATAAGGCTGGCCTCAGGCTGGATGCTGGTGGCCTGGCCTCAGTCCAAGCTTTTGGATCATGCTCATTCATGCAACAAGCGTCCACTGACCGCCTCCCATCTACCACACATTCTCTAGGATCCAGTGACACAGCACTGTGTACTATTCCCAGATGGACTAATCGGGCAGGATCTCAGATGAGCCACTTATTTTCTTGTCCACCCGTTGTAGAAGAGAGATAATAATCACAGAGTGGGCTACCACGTTGCACTTGTATTTGCTGAATGAGTTTACTATGTTGAACAAACATTTTACTTTGCATACTACTAAGTAAATACACTTTCAAGCATTTTTATAACTATTTAATCATTTAGTCCTAATACTAGGACTCCAGCATGGGTAGTTTCACACATGTTCTTGTTTATAACACAAGTGCTATGTTGAGGAAGGTTCTTTTAGCTTATATGGAGCAGTTTCACTGTCCCTCTTCTTCTTTCATGGATTATTTTATTCTGTTCAGGAGATGCTGAGTCTGAAAACTGCACATATCTTTGGAATTTCAGCAGACAGTTCAAGTAAGTACTGGATGAAACTTATCACTTACTTGTAAAGTCACAACCCAGAATCCTACTTAACTTTAACATATTGCCTAAGTTTCTGATATGGAGAAAGACCAAAAAGAAAACAAGATGAGACAGAACATTTCATTTGCAATGCAGTCTTATACAAAGAATAGCTATGTAATAATCATCAAGTCATCTTTCAAGTCCTGAGATCACCCTTGCAAAATACATTCGTTTTGTATGAAATTAAAAGTATAAAATTGTGTGCACTACACACTAACGTGGGTTGTTAATTTTTCATGTTTGTATTATGCTGAATTCCTGGGCTTTAGCCCTTAAAACTCCAACTGTTTCTTTTGTACTTCCTTCACTTCCCTATGAATAGAGTAAAATTGATCTATGCAGAGAGATTTAAAAAAAAAAAAAGCAACTTGCATACTTAAGCATCATTTTAAGGCATGTGAGTAGTCATGTAACTATCTCCTTGTACATACTGCCCAAGTCTTTGGTCTAATCCTATATATAGACATCTGAACTGTTAACTTCTCACCTGGTTCCCTTACTGAGGAAATAATTTTCTGCTGGTCTTTTGTATATAGTCATCACGCTGGACCAGGTAAAAAAATTGAGAAAAGCTTTTCCTTATTCAATGGTATTTTAAATCTCTTATACCCACAAGATAAAAGCAAAATTTATAGCATACATCATAAAGTAGAAGTTTAAGTCTTCCTTTTCTTTTTATCCTTCTTTCCTTTATTTTATAGTTTGTAATACTTGGGATTGAACATAAGGCCATTATACCCAGCCGCTCCCTCAGTTCTTTTCAAAGTTTTTTTTGTTTTGTTTTGTTTTTTAAGGTTTTTTGAGACAGGGTCCTGCTTTGTGATTCAGGCTGGCTCTGAGCTCAGCCTTCAACTCACATCACAGCAATCCTCCTGCCTCTGCCTCCCGAGTGCTGGGATTACAAGCATGAGCCACCACGCCGGGCACTGTGGTATGTGGTACTGATTGCTGCTGGGTGATTCTCCATGCCCAGTATGGTATGTGGTTACTGGAGATTAAACTTGGGCTTGCAAGACAGGTGCCAGAACCACTGAGCTATATCCCCAGGCCTCTTTTCAAAGTTTTTTAAATTTTGAGACAGGTTCTTGATAAATTAGTCACTATGGGCTAAAACTTCTGATCCTTCTGCTTCAGACTCCCACAGTGCTGGAATTACAGACATTCACCATGATGCCCAGCTCTTCCCTCCTTAGCATGAGTCTGCAGCCCACTGTGTTAGGCTGGACTCTAATAAACAAACGTAGACCATCTAGCCCTCTATGAGCTCACCCCTCAAAGAAAGTCCCCATTAATGAACGCTATTACAAACACTTGTACTGAATAGTATTATCTTACAGAACTTAAGGGGAAGGTTTCACTTGTTATTTGCTTAACAAATAGTTAACATTTGTCTGTAAGGATACTGTGTTAGATTTGATAGGTGGTAAAGAAGTGCTACAAAACTTTCTAATATTTGCCCATGAAAGTTATGTCTTAATGGAGAGAGTTAAATTCATTGCTAATAAGATACATTTTTTCTGACAGCTAAGAGATTCAAAAGAGTGAGAAGAATCAATTATATGGAATAGTACGATCACTGAAGGCTTGACCTCCCTGAGAAGAGTGAAGGAGAACAGACTTGGGAGGAAGTAGAGATGGCGACTGAGACAGGTGCGGGAACTGCTCTGCTCTGATGATAACACCAGGAAAGATGGATCATGTCGTCCTTGATGCACCCTGAAAAGCATTGTAAAAAGATGAGCAACTGCCTCTTGGTTTTCATTGTCTGAATACTGCAGGCTGGAATCTGTCGTGAAGGTGGGGTGGGGAGTGCTGAGGATACTTGAGGTGACAACATCACTATCCTGAAGAATAAAATCGTGAGTTCACCAGGAAGGTAAGTGGCTTCATAATTTTAACTGCCCATTTGATAGTTTTGGTCTTAAGTTTCAAGGAAGTAGAACTGAAATTCAAAATTTTCTCTAGCTATCTCCTTTTATTTCATATATACAATGTAAACAAATAGTTATATTAAGGCACTCTACATGTTTCTAGATTGATACATAAGCAAGGTGTTCTTTCTTCTTTGTTTTCTTTCTAGAAATAGGATATTGCTGTACAGTCCAGGATGCTTTCGTGAAAGTAATTACACTGATAGATCCTGAAATATGAGATAAATTAGAAGAAACATGGGACATTAAGAAACAATGTGAAAGACAATCTTTGTGCTACCCCCAAGTTCAGCAGTATCGTGCTTGCTAGCAGGTGTGAGACCTTGAATTAAAAATACAGCCAATTTGGCTTTCTTTTGACTATTTAGGACTCTGACCTCCTGTCTGTGGTAAGCTGGTAGGATACGTATCCCACTGGGTGTTGGGAAGTGTATAAAGGGGGTTCTTAAATTGAAATCTTTTAATAATATTAATAAAATGAAAATTATTAGGGTTTTACAGCTGTAAGAGGCCTATATTTAATTGTTTACTATATAAAATGGACTATGGAGTATGGATACTATGCACTTTTCTGCCTCTCAATCCTTTTGAATCTAAAATGATGATGAATGTTTACCAGTTAGATGAAAGTGGATATGAAGGAACATAAAGAGGCCATTATTCATCCCAACTGGTTGTTACATGCAGTTTGAAATGGTCGCCTCTTGCTTTGGTGATTTATGAATCATGGACAGTGGTCTTAGTCTCATCTCTGAAACTTAGAAATGGCTGTGAGATACTGTAGCTCTCTGTCTTCTAATTTCTGACCTCTTGCTCTGTACACTCTTTTTCTGTAGATGGAGAATTCTGAGAAGCTTCTCTGCAGTGCTATCAAACATCTTCGAGATAAAACAGTCTAGAAAAGATGTCAGCGAATTATGACCTGAGGCCTGAGTCTTTTCTGCCACCTGCATTTCTAAATAAATGCTGCTGGAATGTAGCCCTGATCATTCGTTCACCTAGTGTCTGTAGCAGAAATGACTAGTCATGATAGAGATCATACGGGTTGAAAGTCTAAAACGTTTACTCTTTGCTCTCTACGGGGCATTTTTTGCTAACCTTAAGTCAAGAATAAGGTTTTGTCTGTACTCCATTCTAATAATGGAGGGCAGCTGGCTGTTGGCCAACCCACATATTCCTCCTGTCTTTGCTAAGTTCTAAACCTGGGAGTAGTATGTGGCAGTTTGTCAGTTGATTGGTGACTTTTTTTTAATTTTTAACCATTGTTTTGTTTTTTTTAATCTTTGGAGTTGGGAGACATCAACAAAACTACATTTACTACTTTTCTTTAGTGATCAATTAGAAAGAATGTTTGTTCTTTGATGAAATGCAAAGTTACCACTTCTCTTTCTGTATATAATATTATTCATGTGTCATGTGAATAGAGTTTCAGGACTATTATTAGATTTATTCAAACAACGGGTTTTATTCTGAATTAGTGAAAACACCAACTGAAACGTTAGAAGAATTTTGTCTTCTAGTGCCGATTTGAATTTCCATGAAGTAGGTTTGTTTGTTTCCTTGCTGTGGAAATTCTTATCACAATGGCTGACTCTAACTGACCTGACTGCTTGTTGTTTTGATTTATGTTTTACTTCTCCTTGTTTGCCAGCTTTTGTTTAAACTACAATGGAAAGAAATGCGTTAAGCAATGTCGTACCGAGATGATTTCTGAGAGTTACAACCGTCGGCTTTAACACTGCCACCAGGTTAGCCACAGGCGGAGGCAGGAGCACCACCGGGCTTCTTAGACACATTAAGGATTCCGGGCAGGTCTCATCCAGACGCCCTTGTGCTCCTTGCTATTCTAATAGTTGCATTTTGTCGCTCAGTGGAATCTTCTCACATTACATTTAAGGGAAGTGATTTGTTTCCAGGCTACAGCTTCCCAAAAGCTGTGATCACATGGCTGAACTCACTTCAATTTCCCAGCGCATCCTGCTCTGAGTGTACAGGCAGGAAAGCAGGTCCTGCATCCTCTTGCATTTTCGTCACGTTTTTATTGTGCTGGAAAAGATTAGGAAAATGGGAACTGGGGTGTCAGGGCAATCAGAACGAAGGCAGTTTTTTCCAAGGTAGTCGTAATAAAGATAAAGGAAGCCAAGTCAATTCATCAAGGCTTAGGGCTATAGGGTGTTTGGCAGCGCTTTCTTTTAGGCTTCCCGTTCCCACACAGATGCTGAAGCTAAAGTTACAAACCGAGAAGCAAAAGGTGGTTGAGAAATGTGGACTGTCACAGCGATCTCTGTTCTCCTAAAAAAAAAATGAATATGTTATACTTAGGAAAATCTGTCTGTCTGTCTCTCTTGCTTTCTGTGTATTTATTGTAACACTCTAAAATATTCTATAGATTTTTTATGTGCTTTGTTAGAATAAGAACCTCTTTGGCAGAGATCTGGGGGGAAAAGGATGTGTTTTATAAAATCTGGGTCAGAAAAAAAAAACTATCATAGTTGGCAACACTTAAAGATTGATTTAGGCATTATCACTTGTTTAAGATAACTGTACACTTTTCATGAAAAACATTTAATATGTTTGGCTTATGTGGTTTATTTTAGCTTAGATAATAATCATTATTCCAATTCAAACTCTTCCTTTGCTGAAATTAATCATAGGCTTGGCAGTAAAAGTGAATGTTCATGGGAAGATTTTTGTGCCATAAATAGTAATTCACCTTTAGTCAGGGAGCCAAAAGCCCAATGAGATAGAAAGAGACAAGTTCTTGCTTGAAAACTTGCATTATCCAGTGAAAAATGTCAGAAAATGAGATCCAGTCCTGGATTTCTTTAACACTCCGTCGTTTGCCCAAAACTTTGCTTGTTTAATATATAGAAATTGTAATAATAGAAAAGTATATTTTACCTCTGGGTAGACTCATTGCCATAGATATGATTTCAAGTTAATTTGATGAGAGCCTATTGCTGTATCTATCAGACATTAATTACTATATCCAATTATCCAACAATGATCAAGTGTTTAGCCTATTGTAGTTACGGAGCTCCATAACAGGAAAGAAAATTAAACAAAATTCCCAAACCACTCCTTCATCGAGTTCAAAATTCATCAGGATCTTTGGACTGTGGGGTTTTTGCTGGTGAATCAATCACAAGACCAGAATAGCAGTCAAAATGCTTGACTTTTCAAACTAGTCTCATCTTTCTACTCAGGCAATAATAGATAATTCAGTAATTCTAATAAGTAAGCAGCGATTTCTGTGAAATCAATTTAGTTTTGCCCTTGGTACTGGAATAGATCTAAATCTGGAAAAAAGTGAAATGTTGAATGTGGCCAGGCAGTTGAATTTGCATTATGTGCTGAGGAACTCCATATTTGAATATTAAGTGCAAAATAGAAGTAGCCATTAAGAGTGTGTTCAAGAGCATCAGCACAGGCAGAGACTAATGGATCTACCAACTGTAGGGTCTATGTAGTTTTATCACATGGAGAACTCAGCATTTCCAAGAACAGCAAGTTGTGAGAATGAAGAAACCAGCAGACACTAGGAAAAAAAGGGATTCGCACTTGAATTCCAATGCGTATCACATTATTTTAGATTTTTTTTTAATGGTCACAATAACTTCTACTTTACTAAATTATGAAGAAGAAGAGACTCAGCAAGTGAAACACTTCATAAACTTTCAAACTGAAGGAATTATTGATATAATAGACAGTGCGTGTTTGGGGGGATAATCTCTATATAACAAATGAGTGTTACTCTATAATCTTTTTCCTTTTCTCTAATGCCTGGTTAATTTCCTTAACTAAAAGCAAATGTCCTTCCCACTTTCACTTCTCTTCATTATATTTGGATCTCAAATATTTGATATTGATTACAACGTATTAATGTAATTATAGTTATTAAAGTAGCCTCATAACAATGTGAATTTTGATTCAGTAATGATCACAAAACTTAGAATCTTTGAAGATATTTCTTCTTAATTCTCTTATTCAGGTCAGATTAAAATTGTATTTCTCTACATACTAATTTCTAAAATAAACTGAAAACCTTATTACCACATATGGCTTTCTGTTTTTAAGTATGGAATAGATTCCAAATATTTTTGAAGATTAGCCATCTAAGGAGTTAAATTAGCTTTCTTGGCTAACCTGAACCTACCTCAGTATTCTCTAAGCATTATTTTTACTTCTGTTGTGGCATTCAGAACACTTTTTCTGTAAATTGCATGATTATCTTCTCTTAATCTTCAGATAAAATTATCCAGGCTAAGATAGAAATGTAAATATCTTTCATTTTTACACCATTAGCATTAATTCTAATGCTTGGCCAGGCTATTTAATGATGTTTTTAAAATAGATTATTTTCAATGAAAAATATAAAATGTATCTTCATGTAGCTTTTTAAAGGTATTTTTGTAAATAAGAGATATTCTCGGTTACTTTGTGTTAGAGTGACATTCATATATACAAATTAATTTACTAAAGTTATAGTTCCAGAATTCTTTCTCAGTAAGAACAAGAATCAGTAAGAAATGTGCAGTGATATATTTATAATATGAACTACACAATTTACACCAATTGTTTCAATATTATTTTAGATATACCATGTAATAATCTTGGTAGTCAGAGAATATTAAAATGACACCTATAGATATCTAAGATTTTCGGCTTCAGTCAATGACATAAAAGTGCTTTGGGGTATAATATATTATCACAAACAAAGATTATATTGTACAAATATCACTTCTATTTAAATTAATCCACAATTTAATGTAATCCCAGTAAATATTTTTAACATGACTCTGGGAGATGCTTTTTACAAAACACTACAGGCTTATGCAGGGCTTGGGAGCAGTTCAGTGGAAGAGCATGTGCTTAGCACAAACAAGGTTAAATTCAAAGCACCAAAAAAAGTGTTTGAGCTAAGGTATGAGCAAAATTTAAGTATGTAATACATAATGGCATTGGTGCTTATAGATAGTGAAACAGTTCTAAACATCACTAGAAAAGAGTGGTATTATTACAAAACAAACAGAACAAAAATCTAAAAAAGGAATCAACTATACACGGAGTATAACAATGATATATATGTTAGTATATAATAAAATATGCTGCAAATCCATGGGAAAGTTATATATATTTTATCGGTAAGAAGAGGCCATAAATGAATGAAAAATATCAATTAATAATTAAAAGTATAAGGCTGAGGATTTAGGTCTGTGGCAGTATGCCTGTCTCGCAAATACAAGGTCCTGAGTTCAAAAGTATAAGAATATATTATTTTTGCATATTCAGATTCAAAATAAAGTTAAAAATATTTATTTGGAGATAATGTGTGTATAAAGTGAGTTTGCTCAGCATTTAAAGAACATGAGCAATTTAAACTTTTCTCCATTTCTGGATATTCACACACAAAAATATTTTTAAAAGAATTTTTAAATCTAGCATCAATATTAATAACAAAATAAAAGAAAAGGAAGAAAAATGGAAGAAAGTAAGAAAAAGTAAGAATGAAGAAAAAGGGAAATGGGAAAAAAGAAAAGAATTTTTAAAAAGAAAACTCCTATGTTATATAAAAACACACTGATACGGTACTTCTTTCGGGAGAGAAAATAAAACATATTTACCAAATCTTTAAAATATAGTATAATAGAGAGTAAAGGAAGTTTAAGGGCACTTTCATGGAGAAATTAAATTATGGTAAAGCCTACATTAGAAAACTGTATATTCATTTAAAATTTATAGACTAATAACACAAGGAGTTGGCCATGTGAAATAAAATATGAGTGGTGAAACAACTAAACAAGTAAAAAAAAAAAAAAAGCATAGGCATTTTAGAACTCATTTACACTTTCAGGTCCTCATGCCAGAAAAAAATATAGTATCCACATATCTGTGTAATATTTATCTCATTTACGAGTATGTCTTCAAGGTACATCCATTTGAGCATCAAAGACTCAAATCTAAAATGTATGACAGGTATTGTGAAATAGTAAGAGAAGATTCAGGGAAAAGTGGGATGGAGTAAGTCAAGAAGGTAAAGAAAAATTTGATGGTTAAAAAAAAGGAAACAAAACTTATGTATGTAGGGGTTGGAGGTTGTAGGGAATGCACAGGAATGGGACAAAATGGGAATTAAGTCATGTCATGTACTGGTACAAATTCTCAGTGTTGATTGTGATCATAACCTGTATATAAAATGCACCAATAAAATCAATTAAAAATAGTATTGTACCTTTGAGATAAGCTTTATTTGGTCACAGCATATTCCCCATTTGATATATTGTTGAATTCAGTCTGCTAGTACCCGTTAAGAATTATT
This sequence comes from Petromus typicus, assembly GCA_004026965.1. Lineage (NCBI taxonomy): Eukaryota > Metazoa > Chordata > Mammalia > Rodentia > Petromuridae > Petromus > Petromus typicus. The sequence goes on along the minus strand of PVIR01000070.1, from coordinate 67,327 downwards.
TTACATCTGTATTGATGAAGGATGTATATGTAAATACATCCCTAGGAGGATAAGGGAGGAAGACTGCAAATTAGAGCCTAATCTGAAAACACAACAGAAGCTCATCTCAAAAAGTTGCTTAAGGACCAAGGATTTAGTTCGGTGGTTCCAGCACCTGCCTTGCAAGCACAATGACCCCAGGTATGATCCCCAGTAACCACATACAACAATGCCAGGCATGGTCACTCGCACCCATCAGGCATCAGTACCACATACCACAGTGCCAGGCGTGGTGGTTCACACCTGTAATCCCAGCACTCCGGAGGCAGAGGCAGGAGGATTGCTGTGAGTTCCCGGCTCCTCTGGGCTACAAAGTGAGCTCAGGGCCAGCCTGAACTACAAAGTGAAACCCTCACTCAAAAAAAAAAAAAAAGTTGTTTAAGAAAATAAAGATGAGTAAGAATGTAACTCACATGATTTGGTTCAATTTCCTGTACTGTGATAGATAGATAGATGGATAGATAGATGATAGATAGATAGATGATAGATAGATGATAGATAGATAGAAGACAGAGTTTATAATTAGAAAACAATTCTGATATTTGAAATAAAAAGTTAAGATCATGACTACCCAACATACTTTTATTTGGGGAATGTTTTCTTTCTGTAAAAGTTTTGGCTGTTTGTGTTCTTTATGCTCCTTGGCACCAGGCTCTGCTTCTCAGAGTTTACAATTACTAACTCCCTTGTATATGCATTAAATATATTCTTGTCAAATCCATTATCCTCAAAGAAATGTCCTAAACATTCATGTGGCAAATAACTCAAGGGAATGTACAAGGTTGTCCATAAATGGATTGATCAGGACTGTCTTCACCACTGACCCCAACATTAGTCAAAATCTCTCTCATGTATGGATGCTTCACCTCATTCGTATACATTTCAGGTATCTCCTCAACCAAAGATCACAACCTGTCCCTGCATATTCTGATCCTCAGTAAGGAAATAAACAGAATTGTGTTTGGGATCTTCAGTTTTTATCTTTCACGCCCTTGCTGTTCCTTCCTAGCACCTTTGCTGGAAACCAGTGCTCATATGAGATCGTCTCTTAGTCATGAACATCAGCCCTGTGCACCTTCTTCGACCTAATCTTTGAAAGAGCTCTGAAGAAAGTCACCTTGGAGAGGCAGCAGGCAAGTTTAGACAGTAACTAAAGTCTGTTTAAATTCCCATCTACTGTTACTTAACTGAAAGGAATGAAGTCCAAGTAGCATAGGATAAAAAAACAACAAAAGCATTTCATGGAGGTGATGAAGTGGGGAAAAATGTAAAATCTTTGCTTACTTCTACACAATTGCTTACTTTACAACTATAAAATTATGTCTTTCATGATGAATTTTGATGGATGATTTTGGTTACATTCTCAATACTATCATTTATTTAGCTGTTCTTGAAAACCAAGGTGTTATTTAATAGGTCTCACTTCATAAATGAGGGCTATAATATCTATAGTTCAGCATTTGGCATTGAGTTCTACTATGAGCAACTCGGCTGTGGATTGTAATGTATCTGGTCGATTCGATTTGAAGTCACCAAGGTTATTTTGACACATCCAAACAGTTTCTTTTCTAAACATTTATGTAATCTAAATCTCATATTTATTTGTTAATGTTCCCTCAAGTGCCTAGTTCAGAAACAAAGCACTACACTACCCCAAGCCTGAATATCTACTTGCCCTAAATTCATTTGACCAGTGAACCAAGCTTTCCAAAAATTCAACAGTTTTGGTTCTGTAAAACTCAAGAGCACTTTGCTGAAGGGAGGTGTTGAAATCTCGCCAATGAAAATGATCGATTGGCTTTGAATCAGGAAAACATTTTCTCTTCACTTAATTAGTAATCTCTCTGGATTGCTGTTCATTGATCTTCATATGGAAAATGCACTTGCTGAGCTTATCCAACTCCAGGTCTATGAAGTAAGATGCTTTTATTATCCTCCCTATGTAGTAATATGAGAAGAGACCAGCTACTTATACATTCTAGAAGAAATTGCATTCTTCCATAAACACAGATGTAGCTCCTGATGAAAAGGAAATGCGTTTAATCTTGTGCAGGAAAATGACGGAGGCGGGCACTGAATCATACCTTTCTGTTTTCAAAAGTGGCCCGCTTATCTGAAAGCTGAGAGGACACTGAATAATTATACAGCATCTACTCTGTGCCAGGAACACCAGGCAAGGAACTCACAGTACTGATGTGAATCATAACAGCCCCATTCTCAAGGAGTTCACCTCAGGCTGGAGAGATAAAGAAGAAAATCGTTTTAATAGAATGAGATTTCAATTCTAAGACAGATACAAGGAACAAACAGATCTTTCTACCTGGGAAGAATTTCAGCCATCTCCACTGAGGTGCTGAGTCAGCTGGGGAAGGAAGATTGAAAGAAAGATCTATCTCACTCTGCGGGAAACACAGGAGCAGAACCGCTATTGAGAAGTTCTACCAAAGAGAAAGGACACATTGACCACTGTGGCAGATGCTGAAGACAATCAAAAAACTGCAGAGATGCATAGGCAACCGTCACTGAATCTCCCACATCCCATCTCAGCTGCATTTGTCGGCTCCCCTTGAGGGCCAGGAAACCTTCCCTGCACACCAGGTATTTGTCCTCTGGTCTCCTGCTCCTCTATCCCACCGCACTGCGGGGAAATAGCAGCTGATTATAGTTGGCTTTGCTGCTCAAGGGTGTTTTATCTACCTTCTTTGCTAGTGGTTGTGCCAATTACATGTTCTGCTGCTCCTTAATTAAATTCTTAATCTCTATAGTTTTAAAACAGAAAGTCTTTAGTTCTAGGCTGCAAGAAATAAAGAATGTAAGAACAGCAAATAATATACAGAATGAAACCATTCATAATTGTTTAGAAAATGGGAAGGCTAGCAGCTGCTCAATTCCATTTATTTCTGTTATCTGCAGAATTTCTCACTGAAGGCAAGAATAATCACTGTACTCAGCAGCTTGAGAAAGGCAATTTTGTACAATACACAGAACTCTGCAAAACTGCAAATACCAGGAAAGTTAGCCCTCTTGGAAACTGAGAGTATTTCAAATCACCTCAAAATAGTAATAAGTCCAAAGGGCTTTCAGCATTCCCAGTGAGTTTGTCTACGCATTGCTTTACTGAAGAGTTCATTATCCCCACCTCACAGATGAATAAGCTAAAGCATTCAGCATTTTCAAGTTCATGTAACAACTCAACAACTACAGTCAAAGAAGAGAATTCCAATTTTCCACTTCCCAGGACTGTGGTTTATACCCTTTTGCCATAGCACACATTTTTTCCCACACTGTGACCTACCAGATGGCGGGTACAATGAAGCCACTGTCTGAATATTGTTGTGCTGTGCCTCTGTGCTTAAATAAATGTAATAAGATATTGCTATTTCCTTCATTAATGTGAGTGTTGTTTCTCTTGAGAGTGTCTGTCCCTGTTTATCTTCCAGGAAAATTTTCTAGTACCATCAAATCTCTTGTATCAAAATACATTTGTTTTCATTTATTTGTGATAGATATTTGTCTTTTTTTCCTGTTATAGGCTGATTTCAGTCAATTATGTCAGATGTTTTTATTTATCTGGATTTTGCAAATGTAAGAACTTTACATTTAGCATTTTCAAGTATTATACCTATTTCTAGACCTTTGGCTGCATGTGTTGTTACCAAACTTCAATTTTCCATCCATCCACTTGCTGTCCATACATCTTTCCACCTCTTCTACTTTAAACACCATTATGTGGTACTTAATAGATGCAAGGAACAACTCTAGATGCCACAGAAGACAAAGATTCAGGCGCCATATTCTTTATCCACAGACTTACATTCTGTTAGGTGAGGCAGGGTGCTTCTTCACCCATTCATTGTCCGTTCATTCCATGCTTATTGGCAGCCAGTACTTATTACATTCTGTGTTAGGTAGTCATAAACTCCATAGGTGCTGCCTCTGCCTCTTACAGACTCTGCAATTGAATGAGGGACTATGATATTATTCTAGGCTAATGTAGCAGTAGTCTTAAGGAGCTACATAGGAGTAGCACTTCCTATGGAGATGTGGAAGGCTGTTTGACAAAGACCTGTCAGTAGGTGCAGTGGCACATTCTTGTGATCCCAGCACATGCGAGGGTGGAGAGGAGGGCTGCAAGTTCAATCCAGAGCAGAGCATCTAGTGATTTAGACAGATCCTGTCTCAATATTTTTAAAAATTGATTTTATTGGTACATTTTATACATATATTGTGATTGCATTCAACACTTAGAATTTGTACTGGTATATGACACATCATAATTCTTTTTTCCCATTCCCCTGCCTGCCCCATGACCCTCACCCTCTATATACATAAGCTTTGTTTCCTTTTTGGTTTTTATCAAATTTTTTCTTTCCCTTCTTTATCTTCTCCCCTCTCCTTTTTCTTTCCAATTTTTTCTTTCTATTTCACAACAACTATCATACATCTTGGAACTCATTTACATTTCTCATACTAGAGAAATGGTATGGCATTTACATATTGGGGTCCCATTTATTTCATTTATAATTATATCCTCAAGGTATGTCAGTTTGAGTATAAATGGCTCAAATTTATCACTCTTTATTGCTGAGTAATATTCCATTTTATTATAAAAAAAGTTTGCTTTCTTTTATCCAGTCTCTTGTTGGTAGGTATTTGAGCTGTTTCCAAGATTTAGCTATTACAAACTGATCTGCTATAAACATGGTGCACATATGTTGCTGTGATACGATTCTAATTCTTTCATGAATATCTCTAGCAGGGGAATAGCAGGGCCAAATGGGACCTCAAATCCTAATTTTTTGAGGAATATCCACACTGATCTTCACAGTGGTTTCACCAGTCTACATTCCCACCAATAGTGGAGAATGGTTCCTTTCTCACCACAGCCCCACCAGTAAAAAGAACATATTTCAAGACAGCTGTGAGTGTAGGTCAGTATAAAGACCCTCTCAGAAAGTGTGCTATATGAAATGTGAGCAGCAGTTAGCCACATAAATGGGAAAAAAAATGAAGGCTCCCTGAAGAGAAATAAATGTTACTACATTTAGTTATAAAAAGTTAGGAAGTTAGTTTCTTTGAAAAGAAACACCCCACAAAGAGTATAAGTCAGTTTTACAGCTATAAATTTCATTTTTCAAAATCATTATATTCATGCATGGTATCATTCATGCCAACTTCATGCATTATTTAATAATTTGAAGATAACTACACACTCATGGATCACCGATACAGCTGATGCCATAAAGCCACTCATTACCTCTCAAATTGTTCTCCTATTTGTATATTTATTATTGTGCATGATAAGGACTCAACATAAGGTTACCGTCTTAGCAAATTTTAAGAATATAATGCTGTCCATGTGTTATAAAGACATTCTTCCCCATGGTACACCTGTAGGGCTTATCTTATAGAACTAAAACTTACACATTTTGACTAGTACTTTTCATTTCTTCTTCTCCTGGCTCTGCCAAACACCATCTCCTTCTTTGCTTCTGAGTTTTGCCTTTTTCTTCTTCACATAAGTAGATCCAGCAATGTTTTACTTCTGTGTCTGGCTAAATTTACCTAGTACAATGTTATTACTAATGATAGGATTTATTTCCTTTTCAAGACGGAATAGTTATTCCATTGTGTGTATGTCTGCATTATCTTTAGCCTGTGGTTTTAAAGCTCTCACTTCCAAGTAAAGATTAGATTCGAGGTTATCCAAATGTTTGTCCAACAGGTAAAATGAGTGTCACCTGGGATCTTCTCAGAAACACAAATTCTAGTTCTCTACAACTATCGCATTGAAATCTATGAGACGGAAACTCCTGCATGTGTAATTTAAGAAAACTTGCAGATAGTCCCGATGCATATTCAAGTTTGAAAATGAATAGATTAGGTAAGTATAGGATTGGTGGAAGAGGCCCTTGAGGAGGTTTGGGTAAAAATTCATGGAGGATCAATGAGTTAATCAGTTTTATTTGGTGGTGACAAATACTCTAGAATACAAACTTCAAGGAGATTTATTACAGCTCATAGTTGTTCCCTGGTTCTTCTGGGTCTCTTATGGTTTGTGGGTGTAGTGGCAGAAAGCTCATAGACAGTAAAGAGAAGAGAAGGAAGAGGAAAGGGAAGGAGAGAGAGAGAGAGAGAGAGAGAGAGAGAGAGAGAGAGAGAGAGAGAGAGAGATCTGGGGGGAAGGCAAGCCCGAAAAAAATGTCTTTCCAAATAGTGGAAAGTTTCTAAGTTTCTATTACTCTCCAGTAACACAACAAATTATGAAACCATCAATGGACGCCCATCCAAATTCTAGGCAGGCCTGCCCTGCTTGGCTTCAGAACCCATGAGTAGATTAACCCATGGATGACATAAAAGACCTCATGAGCCAATGACTTTACAAAAGCTGCAACTCTGGACATTGCTGCATTGGGGACCAAACCTTCAGTGTATGAGTTTCTGGGGAACATTCCTGATCCAAGTCATAATAACTAATACGCAAATAATTTTAATGTGATATAAAATATTTCATGTCATGTCAAAGGCACAGAGAAACTACCATTTTTGTTCAGGAGAAGCAGACAAGGCTTTATGACAGTCATTTTACGGGAGGCTCCTTGAGCTGAACCTACAGTTTTAACTCTTATTGTACCACATATTACCTTTTCACAAACTATATGTACGTGAATAACTTTAAAAATGTGATCACAGTAATAATCTGATAGAGATAGCAACTATTGAGTAATGCATTTTTCCAGTGAATAATTTCTCAAATAAATAGCATATCTTCATGAAAAGCTGTGTAGAAGAAATCAACTCAAACATAGTGCTGACAAGATTTATCAGAAATATTGCATGGACCATATTTGAACATTGAGCATCTATTTTTAATTATACATCTATATATGTGTATATATATATATGTATATGTATATGTATATATATGTATATATATATACAGACAGATAAATAGTATCTATATATATTCTGAAAGTGATGCCCATAGAATTCATTAGAGAAACCTATTATTTGCTTGAGGAATTATGCTGTTACTCATTAAAGGTTTATACTTGTTTTCTTCTCCCTTGTATCTTCTCTGCCTGCCTCTTTCCTTCTTTCCTTCCTTTCATCCTCCCTTCCTTTCTCCCACCTCTAATAATTGTTGCCAATTAGATTACAAACCCTTAAGAAGTTAGTATGCTTTTCTTTTTTTACCATATAGCACAGAAGTTTTGCAAAAAAAAAAAAAATTGAAACTTCCATCTCTTTCATGTGTAGAGTCAAGCAAAAACTACAAAGTTGCTTTCATTCATGTGCACAGTTTCAATTTGACCTACAAAAATAAGGAATACCTTTTTACTTTTTATTGCAACAAATTAATATTTATTTTAATAAATAGTCTTGGCATTTTTAATGCCCCTTAATACTTGATTTATCAGTAGCATTTGTCATATTTATTTCTAAAAATGGTGACATTAAGCTTTTGATCATTCAATACTAAAACCCCCTAGAAGTGTATTTTTGTGTATGTCCCATGTATATGTGTTAAATTTTCTTATCCTCTCAATTTAAGTCTTCTTGCATAATGTCAGCACAGTATACAATGTTCAAAGAAAGCTTGGAAGGGTTAAACCTAGGAAGCTTAACAAAGAATGAACTTTGCAAATCATTTAGACAAACAGCTGTATGCATCTGTGTGTTAAAATGTAGCATTACTCCGAGCTGGGAATTATGTATACACGTCAGGGTACATATGGTCCATTTGTCCTGGGAATATATTTTGTGAATACCCAAACTTCAAGGACTTGGAGAGTGTCCATGAGAGAAGCACAATGCTTATAAAACAAAGAAAATTTCAAAATAAAAAAAAAAGAAAACAACAAATACTGAAAATAAAATACTACTTTCATTGTTTGGGTGGGAAATGAACTGGAAATAAAAAGATATATATGAATCAAACCTATTTACATATCATTTTTTAAAAATTTAATGACTTACCATATTCACCAAATATTGCTGCCTTCCATTTATTGTTCTGGTAAAATCTTTCACAAATAACTTATTTAAGATTTAAAAACTAACACATATAATCAGCAAGGCAGTATGACAAGCTATTCTGAATAATATTTAGTTTATAATTTTAATTAAAACTTGAAACTACTGTCCCTAGTTATGCCAAATACAGAATGAATCCTATATTTTTAAAAGATTACATATTGATTAGGTTCCAATGTTTCAGTCCTGTTTCCCCAGTCCAGCCCTGATTGACTCTTGGTTTACCTCTCCCCTTGAGTATTACAAGAAGCCTCTGGAACTCATGATCAGATCTCACTTGCAGATCACAGGATGGAAAGAACAAGAAAGAAAGGTGACCCCCCCATGTACAAATACTTCTAAACTGTCCATCCAGATGTGCACATTTTACACCGATCAGGTCATATCCCATTTGTAATGCTGCAATTCTTTCTTGGATAATAAAGATTTCTTTCTGTCTCATCGCCCTTACCCCTTTATACTCTTCAAGCAGATGTTCCAAAATTATATTAACTATTTCCCTCTTCTTAGACATTTGACTTTTCCTCTATCTATAAATAAAATATAATGAACGTCTTCATAGAGAGGAACTATGTGTCTATTTTCAAGTGAGTCAATATTAGAAAATGGAATTAAAATGACAAAATATGTGAATAATTTTCCATGATTGGAAAATATTATGAAATAGGAATATATTGCCACTTTTAAAAAAGAATAGTGCTAATTTACTTCCCTATTAGTAAAGAGTGACTTAACTATACCATTTTTATAATCCTCTCAAAAAGCATTAGCTGTTACTTTTTAATTAAATCGATGACACCTGGTGCTGTGCTGTTTTATTCTAATTCTACTCCCAAGGATTTCCACTAAGGGGACAGAAGTGGAAAGACACTTGAGAAAGAATGATGTGCTCTGCTTGTCAGATCATGCCGACCTCAGAGACTTTCATTTGCTTCCATCTTACTAAGAAACATGCTATGTTTGGTTTGATAAACCAAAGATTTTCTTCTTCTTTTTTTAATTTTCAGAACCAGGGATCAAATTCAGGACTTTGCACTTACAAGGCAGGTATGGTGCCATTGAACTAAATCCCCAGCCCTAAAAGACTTAGTTCTGAGAGGGCTGGATTGTCTGTCTTCATCATCATGTTCTTATGGAAAGATTCCACTTACTGAAAGTGCTGGATCGTCACCTTCGGCATGGATGGTCACTTTGAAGGCTTGCTCCATGGTCTCTGGAAACAGGATTTTCCTTCCCTGTTATAATTCCTCTAAATTATTAAAAATTCCATATGCTCATGTAATGTCTGTCCTTCTGATTTTAAATGGCAGTTTCTCTGCGTAGTTTCAAAATGACTACTTGAAAGGAGAGAACTTAGGAAGGAATCGAATATACAAAGAAGTCAGCACCAACTGACACAATAGGTAGCTACATTTTAGACTCCTGAATAAAAAACTCACACATTTACACGTGAATTTCTCACGTTGTTTAATGTCTTGGTATTTCTAACATACAAGAGTCTTACAAGGTAATTTAATATCCTGAGATTATTTCTATAAAATTATTCAAGAAGTAAAATGGCACTGTAATATTTGTTTCTCTTTTCCATTAGAGACTAGAAGCTTTGCAAAATTATGAAATAAGCAGTATGGTGTACAAATCAAGATTCCTTCTTTTTATTCAAGCTCACTGATACAGTTATCCTGACAAATGACCTCAACTTTAGTAAGTTTTAGAAAACATAAATAGGCATAATTTGTTTGAATCAACACTTAAAAATACATTTGGCTTTTAGTAATTCCATTTGCAACTTGATACATTTTTTTAGGTAATCAATTTGCTGTGAATAATAGTTTTTTCTTGAATGTTGTTAATTGCTTACTCATTGAACCACTACATTTGTATAAAAACATGGTATTGCTAGCTTTACCATGAGGGGGAGGAAGAAATATGAGATCAAAAACCTGTTTCTTGGAGATTCCCATGGGCCAGGTATGTCTGCTATGCACTCAGGTGAGAAGCCTCCACAGTCACTTTGTGCATATCACAACGTAAACATGCAGCCGGTAGCTCTTCATCTATAAAAGCAGAATGCTGCTTTGAGAATATAATTTTATAAATTCAAATTAGCTTATCCAGTGTTCAATCTCTTTTTATTTCATGTCACTTAAAGTTATTTTGAAAGCTTTAAGACTGCTGTGCTTTTATCAGTATGTCTAGACTCATTCCATAGTTTGAAATAAATTTATTTCATTTAATCTGACAGTTGAAATTTGGTACATGAATTATTAAAAGCAAGATAAGTATTATCTAGCTAGTCTGCCAGCTAAAATTTTTCTTTAACATAACTGTTCTCAGAATTCTGCAGGATAAGTCAGTAGAGTATTTTTTTCTCCTTCCTCTTCAGTTGTTTTCTTGTGCTTATATACAATAAAATGTCTGGATTTGCTTCCTGTTACATTTAAAATGTATTTCCATTTAGCTATTGAGATAACCTGGATCCATCTCAATCAGATAAGGGAGATGGAATTTTCAAACAGTTTATAATGTCTGTTGATGATATTAAAGTACTTTTATAATTTCAAAACAAGATTTGAAATCTAGTTGCGATGGCTAAGGGTTTTTTGTCAATATGCTCTCACACTTCCCTCTTATTGAGCTGTTGGGCTACAAAGCTACTAATTCATCTTCTTCACATCAGGCAATTATTACTGCAAAGAAGGACTCTGTGTTCATTGGTGTTGAGGAAAGTCAGGAGAAGATTAGGCTTGGGAAACAGCTTTATGCTACTCTGGACACTGCACAGTGTGCAAAATCTAATGAATCCTCTGGCCTTGTAGACGAGGAATTTCCTGAGAAGAGAGCTGAGAGAGGCCTGGCATGCTTTCCAGGAATCAAGCAGCAGAGGGGACGCCCTGCCTGTTCCCTGCCCAGCCTGAAGAGAGGGCGTCCTCACAACTGTGAGCCTTAACAAAGGAGATTACACAGCCCTGAGCCAGGCAGATGGGATCTGTTAGCTACTGCAGATTCTAACAATAGACCCACAAGGGAAGCTGCCTCCGTGTTCCCAGCCAGTGAATGAGAAAGTCTGCCAGCAGGGCAACCCCCCCAGAGGAGTTTTAAAGGAGGTAGAGCAAGTGGATCTGAGAGGGAGGAATATCATTAGCACAGCTCAGCCTGGAACTCTGCCATCATCTTGGGCTAGTGAGCTGTTAATTTTGGTAATCTTTTTTTCTTGAACTCTGCCAGGCAACATGTTCCAAAAAAATTGTTTCCATGGCCATTTTCGTTGGTTTACCAATTTATTCTTTCTTGAACAGTTATTGAATGGCTAATTGTAAATACTAGACTTGGGGGAGAAAACAATGAAACTGAACTCTGTTAGAAAGATGTAAAGATCTGGTAGACACAATAGAGACATTAAAAAAATCAAACACAGAGAGATATAGATAAAGCGTAGTAAGCTACACTTACTCTAAGCAGAAATGCTTGATCCTGGCTCTTCCTTGACACTGTTCTTTTATTCCATTTCCCTCTTAATAATCATTCGGAGTGAGCACTAGTGGCTCTGGGTCAGTAGGGGTGTTTCATTGGAATGACTTTCATTTCTTTCATTCTTGCCTACAAAACAGATACCTAAATAATTGTATATTTCATTTTAATAATGAAAGTTTTAAAGAAGGAGTTGAAGTGTGTAATAATCACAGATATAAGTCCACATAAAATGATGATGAGCATTGTTGCTGTTATGGCATCTGAGCCACAGGAGGATGGCATTTCTTATTACAGAGGACGGGGCAGTTGTGAGTGAGGGGTTTCCAGAATTGAAGACAAGGCAGGGGGGACTATGAGGAGAGGCACTGATGTTGAGAGGTGGGCAGTCTTAGATCTGTGATGGCATTTAAGCTCCAATCATGGGGAAAATATTTCTAGAGGATTCTTAAGAAGCCATACTCAATTAGTGTGCTCCAAATCGTCTGAACTTCCCTGAATGAAAACTCACAGTGAAAATGTGCATTATTGTTCAAAATCATGGGATTGTCACCTCTTCAGATGTGAATCAGCACAGAGATGAGGTCACAGACCTGCTTAGCTGTATGCAGGGTATGTAGAAATTGTTAACAGGGTGCCATCTGGGGAGAGAGGTTTGCACGAAAAGAATCTATGTTATACTCCAGGTGCTGAGCAAGACATTTCTGTGTATGTGTTTATATTCTTGAGAGAAGTTAGATTTAAAGTTGTCTAAGGATGAGTTCAGGGACCATCCCAAGGAGAAAGAATGAGCAGGTGAGGAAGCTTGGGTCAGGGCTCCTCTGATATGTGGGCTCTTCAATTTAATCTTTGGAGATGTTCTCATGAGCATCATGTCTGAGAAGGAAAGAAGAAAATTTTATTTTTGTCTGTATCCCTAAAAGATTAAGAGTAATGAGCCGAGCATCGTATCTCTAGGGAGAAAACACAGTAGAGGGTAAGACAACTTTTTCTGTCAGCTACAAAGAATATTGAACAAGAGAAAGACCTGGGCTGAGTGTGCCTCATTCAGACATTATGATATCATTCCCAACAAAATATTTCCACTATTACAGTAACAACAGAATTCTTTGTGGAAGCTATACTAAGCAACCTAGAATATTGCAGGAAAGATAAAAGGTTTAGGTGCTTAGCAACAGAGACCATGCTCCCAGATAGCCCGTGCTATGATAGAGATTTGTATGCATTACCTTTCTTATTAATCAAACAAAACACCTGATATCTAAACTTAAAGGAGAAAAGGCTTACTTAGCTCACAAATTTTAGAAGTTCAATCCATAATCAGCTGGCTCCAAGGCATGGTGTCATGGCAGATAGAAGTCTCCTAGGAGAAAGAAACAGTTAATGGAGGGCGGAAGGTAGCAAAGCAAGCAAGGGACCTTAGCAGGTTTCTACTGCCTTTTAATATTCTATTTAGGCTGCGGGGACTAGGGCTGTATTGAACCAATCTGTGGACTGATTTAGGAATCATTCAGCCTTAATCCGAGCATTGTGTCATGAATCAATCCTACACTAAATTTCAGATTCAGCCACTCTGAAAAAGTCCCACCTATGACTGGACATCTAGAAAGAACCATCATAATACTGTTCTGTCCCCCTGTGCCATAAAACTGCTTGACTTACATCTCATTTGTCTTTGAAAACTAATTCTCACATATCAAAGGGGACCTGAATTCATGTTTTTATAGATGAGGACACAGAAAAGTTAAGTTACCAGCCTAATGCTCCATTTCTTGTAAGGTCTGACATGGTACAGAGACACTTATCTTCTGACCCTCCAGCCTAGATTTGTTCTGTTTCATTTTATTACAGTGCTGTCCAGTATTTATAGTGCCCTCCACACTATTAACTGGATTAGAAATCAAAGGATTATCAACCAGTGCTCTGAGGGGTGAGGCAGGAGGATTACAAATTCAAGCCCAGATTGGGGAAATTTAACAATGTAGTAAGACCTTGTCTCAAAACAAATACTAAGTAAAGGACTGGAGATGTAACTTAGTGCAGAAGCCTTGGGTTCAAGATCCAGAACCACAAAAGTATGAAATAAGAAAAAATGATTACCTGCCAGTCACTTATTATAGTTTGATGAAATGGCACACAGTTTTTCTATATGAAGCAAATTAGTAATTATACAGTCATGCAGAGATAATATATATGCTCACTGCAGAAAAGGATTTTCAGGTAGCTGTACTTAAAGTTATTTAAAATTTTCCCATTTTATTTTATTTACAAATATATTGTGGTACTGAGGATTAAAAGCCTTTTAAAACTGAGCTACATTGCAGCCTTTTGCATTTTTTACTTGGAGACAAGGCCCAATTTTTGATTCCCTGTCTCAGCTGTTGAAGTGCTCTGATTTACAAGCAGATCTAGCTATCAGTTTGATTTTTAGGGGCATCTGCAGAGTTATTACCCCAAGAAATAAGTATATAAAATGATTCCTCCATCAGCAGACTCCGAAGAGGAAAAAAGAGAAATGTGTGTACTAGTCACCTATGTATCTCATATTCTTAGCACAGTTCCTAAAACTCTAATGATAATATTTTGTTTTTTGAATGGTAGAAGCGGGGGTGAGAATGAAGTGCACATACATTACATCATGATCTCTTTCTTTCATTAAGCGAAAGTTCTGTAAAAGCCGATCCACACACAGGGTGAATACTATCTTATGCAAGGCATTTTGGATTCGAATTGCCTGGGTTTAAGTCCCAGCTCTGCCATTTATCAGCTGCAGGATCTCAGAGAAGCCTTAAGTGTTCCTTACCTTGGGTTATGTGTTGTTAATAGGACCAGCCCCACAGATTTGCTGAGAGAATAAAAAGTCTGATACAACTAAAGTTCTTAGTTCAGTGATTAAAACATGGCAGGTGTTGATAAATGCTTAATATTTGTACTGATGGAAAGAATCAACTCTGGGCCACTACTGGCCAAGGAAATGTCTGTGCAACTCTGTCAATGAAAGTATGAGCAAAAATGATCTCAGTCTGATCCCAAAGATCATATTTCATTTTATGTTCTGAAGCCTGTTGCTAAAAAAGAAACCATGGTGATGAGAAGAGAGAGGGATTAAAGCATTCTTCAAGGAATCATTCACTTTTGCTTTATTACTGCACTCTCCCTGCTTTCCAACCCCTCCTGTAAGTCCAGCTAAAACCTCCAGCCTCCTCCAATCTTTTGATCAACTCAGGGTTTAATCCTTCCCCTTTTAGCTGGCATTGCTCTAAGAATAGACTGTTGAATTACAGAAGACAACTCAATTTTCACTAAGCATGAGTGGGTTTATTTTTAGTTTTTTTTCCTCTTTATTTCAAAAGATCTTTATATCAAAATGCCTTTTGGAATCTGTGGGAAAATAAAAAAAATAACAGAAGAGATTCTATTGAAATGATGTGTAGTGATGTTAATTGGCTTGATTGAATTTCGAACAATGTTTGTGTAGATCTAAATATCATCTTGTGTCCCATCAGTATTATTTGTCAATTTCAAAAATCTGACAAGGAGATAAGTAAAATCTCTAGTGGGAGAAAGATGTAACCAAGCTTTTGTGTTGCATGTAAAACACTGCTATATTTTTATATGAAACTTCTGTTTCAAAGAAAAGGAATAAAGAACCTCAAAAATCACTTTTCTTACAAGAGCCCTTACATAAATAAATATATTGCCCTTTTCCTGTCTCCCTGCAGAGGAGTTAAACAATGGGCACTTAGAGAGGAAATGATGTCAATAACCCACTGATAAAAATCAAACTGCATAGAGGAAGCACAACAAAATACAATAGAAAAAACATGACTTTCTAGCTTCTGTAGTTTTTCATGATAAATCCATGAATAGTAAATTATTCATTTTAAAACATAATTTCATTGTACTTCCATGCTGACTGGAGTTCATTTTACACACACACACACACACACACACACATATATTATAGCTTTAATATTCATATATATTGGCAAAGTAAAAAGGACTTCCAAAGGAAAAGATAAAAAATAAATTGTTTTTGGCCAAAAGAATTTATAGCTTTGAATACATGTAATTCTTTTTTTTAATTAAATATTAAAATTTACTGGCATGCCATTGTCTTTCATAGCTCTGCATTCTGGAAAAGGCTATTTTAGCAGAGTTTACAGAGGATTGTGGAAAATATCTTGAAGACCATTTATGATTTTAATGATATAGAATAAATGCTGGGCAGAACATTCAGGCTATGGATAAAAAGACAGTATAAAATATATGAAGAAAGATCTCAACTATGTCTGTGGCAAATTTGCAGTGTTAGAGTTTGGTGTGTTGTCAATTAATCTTACTCTCAGGGAAGTGGTTTCTCCCCTGGATATTTTAGTTACTGCTGAACGAGGCTGTATGTAGTGACCTATTTTGCCAGGTTGAAAAACCAAAGTCAATTCCCTTTTTAGTCAGTAAGTTAATGTCTTGTACCCACTTTAAAATAACTGTTTTCCACAAACTATTTTGAGAAATAAACTATTGTGGTAGCAATAAGCTTTCCTTATTTTATTACCTATATTTCTTAGCTGATCACTAATGAGGCATGGCTTTTAGAGCCATTCTTTCATGTATTTAGACTGAAATATTTAAAGTTTTTCACATTCATTCCACAACAAAGCAGAGATAATTCTGAAGGTCAGCATTATCTTTCAGCTGAGACAACAGCCCTATTCTTTAACCCTGTGCTATGAAAGGTAAGGAAGGCTGTTGTTTAAAATGAGTGGTAAGTACTCATCCCCACAGGTAAGTTATCATAACTCATTACAGGTCCAGAGAGTTCAAGGAGGAGCTTGAATAGTTTTCATGCTGGAATGCACTCACTGTGATAGTAAAGATCTTCATTTAATCCAAGACCAGGAGCACAGAGGACTCAGTCCCACCAGGATTCAGGAGCTCAAAGAAGTACAGGTGCATCTGCTGGTTTAACCAGGCTTCTTTTTTTGGTCCAGCAGTTCTAGCTTACATAGAATCCGGCCATTTCTCCCGACAACACAGACTGGGATATTGATCCCTGAAATCACATTGATGATTGGTTAGTTAGCTCGATATACTCTATAGCTAAGGAAATGAAGGGACAAAGCAATTACAGAAACCATAATACATAACAAATCATTATTTTATACCATAGCCTAAGTCAGCTTAGTCTATTTATATAATAAATGGATGCACAGACAGAAGGAATTTAAAAAGAAAGGCTCAGGCCACATTTTGAATGTGAATTCAATACACTTCTGTTAAAACAATACTCTACATAATTATTTAATTATAGTTCTCTGTGTGTGTGTGTGTATGTATGAGGGAAACAGAGAGAGAAATACTTCAACTACTGAGTTTGTGCTTCATTTAGTTACTATTACATTTCTGATCAGAAAAAGACAATATTTTACATAATAAAATAAAATTTTGAAGAAAAGAGTAAGAGCTCATAAAATACTCAAACAATTGTTCAGAGAAATAAAGAGTTCTAAAGGATTGCATCAGATCCTTTATTTTCTGAATATTATTATTTATTTAATTAATTTTTTATTACTTACAAGGAATTAATTTACACTCCTAATATAGCAAGCCAACAATTTAAAAATTCTTAAGAAAAATTTATTATATTTGAAGAGATTTTATCTCCAGAGATTATGAAATTAAAGAGTGAGCTATTGAGACAAATTTCATCCAGAATATTTTTTTGTTTTTCCTCCAAACTACTCACAAATAACCCCTAAATTATATAAAAATTAGCCTCACAAGGCTGCCATAGAAACCTAAAAACATTTATAAATGTCATAACTTGGTTGCTAAACTGCAAAAAGAAAGGAAGGAAGGGAAAGAGAGAGGATGTCAGGAATCATTTCATCATATAATTCAAGGCTCTACTCAAAACTAGAGTTTGAAATTGGCCAACCCTATCATCACTAAAGATGATGAGAGCCAACAATCTCTCTTGATTATATTTTTAAAAATCTTTATTGGTACATTAAATATACACATCATGATTGCACTCCATAATGGGGATTTGTACCAGTATAAGACACAACTTAATTCTCATTTTTTCCCATAGCCCTACCCACCTACCACCCCCATATACATAAAATTTGTTTCCTTACTTTTTTGTTACAATCCTCTCTTGATTATATTAACTACCATCACGCAAAGAAATTGTTGACATATTACTACAAAGGCTACATAACTGACACATTCAGAAGATAATTTTCTGTTTTCTTGCTTTTATTCTCTACAGAGAACTTCTGAGAGTGTCACATCCTCTGACTGTATATGTGTGAGCATCTCTAGGACAAAGACGTCAGGCATCGCTCTGAGCACTCACTTATTTTTCAGATATTTGAAGGCTTTTAGTAATTTTCTGGCAGCCATGTGGACTAAGGATAACCAACTTTCCTACTGCGCACAGGTCCCTGGGCTCAGTCTGTAGTAACACACACACACACACACACACACACACACACACACACACACAAACACGTACATAGGGAAGTAGCATCCGAAGCATTTATAAAATGACATTTCAACTAAGTCATGCCTTTTAAAAATTATAAGAAAAACTTTTCTGGGCGTTTGTGGGTGAAAGGTACTGGCAAGTAATCTCATAAATGTGTTTAAGATAGAAAACAGTCTGTGTTCTAGATTACGATGCTTGGGAAAGGCAGAAACATTTAAACAACAACTCTAAGGCCCATGAAGTAAATTTTATAAGCACATACTATTAATAAATGCTACGTCATGTGAAAAGCGGAAAACTGGTTGTGCTTAGGGAAATTTAAGAAAGTGTCATTGGAGGAGTTTGTTATAGGAACTGATCTCAGAACTGAAGGGCCTTTCAGACAGTAGGAGCAGGGGTTGGAGCAGCAGGGACTGGAGGGCTGGCTGTGTGGAGGGGAGGGTCCTGGGATATCAGGAAAGGGCCCAGACAACAGGAGACAGACTCCTGAGGGGAAAGAGCCACCTGGATCAGGATTTACGCCTCACGTTGAGGCCTTTTGAACCTTTCCCTAGAAGATATTTATAACAATTTTTTCAGCCAGATCAATATCATCAGATGATAGTACTTCGCCAAAATAAAAGATGATCTGAGGAGAAAGCCAGGTCCACGGGACATGGGGAGACTGTTGGTCTGCTGCTGAATGTGAGCTTCCTTCATGTGAACACGGGAGTAAAAGCAATAGAAAGTGCACGTGCCTGACTGGGCAACCCCAGACAAACGCAGGTCTCCTCTTCCTTTTCCCACGTTCTGAACTTGGAATTTTTATTCACATCATGATGAGAAACACATGTCTGGCATTAGTCATAATTACGTTAAACAAATTGGTTTTCAAAAACCAATTGGCTTGGCTGGGGATTTAGCTCAGTGGTTCCAGGGCCTACCTTGCAAGTACAAGGGCCTAGGTTCGGTCCGCGGTATCCACATACAACAATGCCAGGCGTGGAGACTCACACCCTCCAGAGATCAGAACCACTTACCACAGTGCCGGATGTGGTGGCTGAGGCCTGTAATCCCAGCACTTGGGAGGCAGAGGCAGGAGGATTGCTGTGAGTTCAAGGCTGAGCTCAGGGCCAGCCTGAATTGCAAAAGCGAGACCCTGTCTCAAAAAAAAAAAAAAAAAGCATTTGGCTGACAAGTGGAGCATGCGCAGAATGATGGTGGGAAATCAGGACCGTGAGAATCCTTAAAAGGGCAGCGGTGGAGATCCTGCTGTCCCTTCCTGCGTGCGTTTCAGGACCGCCATTCTCAGTGTCCACACTTCAGTCTGATGCAGTAAAGATGATTTGTCTTTTCAAGTCAGGTTTTATGCAACAAAATGCTTTCAAAATAGCTTTTGGGATAATTTCCTAAGATAAAGTTTTGGTTACAGCTCATTATTCTTTATGTAAATAAGAGATCTTTTCCCAATTCAGAAACCTAAGGATTACTTCTGGAATCCTTTGGAAGAGCCACAGGAGTGAAGTAGCTGGCTCATGCATTTTTAAAAAGCTCCTCTGTAGTTGAAGGGAGCTGAGCCAGAGGCCCTCATTTTTATTAGCCATCATCAGCAGTACTTTCCAATGGACCTTGAAGAGTCTGTATTTGCTTTAATTGGAAATATACCTGTGCGTTTAAAGGAGACTTTTCAAACTCTTGGAGCAGAGTTAGAATAAACGACTGCATTTACTCACTGAAATAAAGTTAGCAGTGTCACAGATGCTCCATAAAGCGAAACATAACTCTAAATGGGATAAGAGGATAATGGTAGAAGATACACTTGCATACAAGGAAATTATGTTTTTATAGGTAGTTGTATTCCTGTTACCAAGAGCTGTTAAATCAATAAAGGGAGGGAAGAAGAAGAGCTATTTTTGTCATTGAACATCTATGAGATTATGCATCTTCTTTAGCTGGAAGAAAGGTTTCACTGTCAGTAGGATTTAACCAATTGCCAGCCATATCGCTTTTCTAGTTATTAAGAGAGGCTTTGTATTTGAGTTCTGACTTAGACTGCATGCTCTCTAAAGAGAAAGAACTTCTATAAATACTTCTTCAAGACTTATGTATGCTGTTTGTGTTGATTTTCAAATATAGGTTGTGAATGAAGTCTAAGATCCCTTTAGGAAGTAAGCTGATGTCAGAGGGTTCCAAAAGGGAACTGGCATAAAACAGCAGAAACCAAAAGTTTAAAAAGAAAGAGCTTTAGTACTGAGTAGAAAGTATGAGGTCCTATGCCAGTTGGTTGCTGTGAAGGACAGAAATCTGGAACAATGGGGAAATGATGCAAAACCATGCTGGAGAGCAGGCTTGTTTCCTAAGATTTGTACACTGAGCATAACGTATAAGTCGAATTACCATCTACGTCATACTAAATCACACAGATATCTGTGTGGGGAGACCATAATGAGTCCACAAATGACTTTGTGTTTAATAAAACGTTCTGCTTAATTTAGAAAAAAAATTTACAATGGTAGATGAGAACTGAGGCTCATTAGAAATTTTTATTTCTTTGAAACTTGTAGCTGTTAGCATTTATAAGTGAAGTGAAGAAATATTTAAAATACTACCTACTATGTTTTATTATTTTTAATAAAGATAATGTGTGAATGAGAAAGAAATAGAAATGACTGACAATTTAAGGCCATGACCAATCGTGCATAAAGATGTCTTCAGTGCTCCTTTCATGCAGTGGCTGCCTCTCGTATTGTACCAACAGAACCTGTGTAAAGAGTTGCTTAGCCTAGTAAGTTTTCAACTGTGGAAGGAAAGCAGAATAGTAAGAGATTATTCTGGACAAATATAAGAAATGGCAATTGTAGCTTTACCACATCTCTGAATAGGGCAACATGTAAATTCCAAATGTGGTCATTTCAAGAGTTACATTGAGCTGAAACTCAAACTCTAGCATGTATCTCTTTGTTTTTAAGGAATTAGTCAATAAACTAAGGACCTACAGGCCTTCTAAAATAATCTGATTTTCTCAGGACATTTCATACCTTATATTACCTTACTTTTCTTCTAAGTCCTTGTATTGATATTGGGTTATTATAGTATTTATGGCCCCAAGTTACTACTGACAAAGCCAAACCACAAAGAAGATGAAACTAGTCCCAAGTTTAAATTTTACAATATTTATTTGATATGTTATTTATGATGGATACTCATCTGTTTTTCTCACTTAGCAACATGTATAATCAAGGAGATCAGGAACCATGCAATCATATTTCTTGCCATCATTTAATAGATGGAAAAGTTGAATCGTCAAATTTCTCAATTGTTTGGTTGGATTTTGGTTGCCAGGCTATGAAGAGACATAACAGTGTTGCCATAAAAAGAACAACTATTTAAATGTTCATCTTCGTAAATTCTAATTTTAAAAATGAGGAAAAATTAAAGAAATTTTTTTAGTAGCTGAATTAAATTTGAAATAAACATCAAGTATAGTTTTAGAAAAATATGCAGTCTTCATAGGCAAATAAATGGATTTTTTTCCTGTTATACAGGGTCAAATTCAGGATTTATGTATTATAAGATCTTAAAGTAAAACAATATAAAATACCAAATATAAAATTAAATGTTAATATTAGCTACTAAGGAAAGAATCACTATAAACTTCAATAATTTTCAAGGCTATAATAAAATAAACATCAAAAAGTTAGAAAAAGCATAATTGTTTTAATAAGTTATTATCTCCCTAGTACTTTTATACTATTGTAAAATATTTATAATGCTTTACATAAATAGAATAAGAAGAAAATTAAGTTATTGCTATAGTCAAATAAGAGTTTGTTTTGTTAGTGTAGAAAATTTTCTCATAGATTGATAAATCATGATTGACAAATTTATAATAATTTTATAATAATGTTAGGCTTTCTGTGGAGCAAAGTTTCTATCATTTATATCAGACCTTATAATTTCAGTGCATTTCAAGGTCTCATGCAATAACTAGTTTTTTTGTTTTTTTGTTTTTTTTTTTTGAGACAGGGTTTCACTTTGTAGTTCAGGCTGGCCCTGAGCTCAGCCTCAAACTCACATCACAGCAGTCCTCCTGCCTCTGCCTCCCGAGTGCTGGGATTACAGGCGTGAGCCACCATGCCCAGCACTGTGGTATGTGGTACAGGTTGTTGCTGGGCGTGAGTCTCCATGCCCAGTATTGTATATGGTTACCAGGGATCAAACATGGGTCCTCGCACTTGCAAGACAGGTGCCAGAACCACTGAGCTAAATCCCTGGCCCCGTGCAGTAACTAGTCTTTAAGGCCCTTTTAATGAATGTGATTGATCATAACCAAAACACCTCTGATTCCATCTCTCGGTGTCAAGGTGCATTAGAAACCTTTCTCCATGCTGCGTTCACTATCCTGTGAATGAAGTGGTGGCATGTCACAGAAATATATCCCAATAAGCACAAGATCACACTAGCCTCAAACTGACAACTTTGCAGCTAGATTTCAACCTGTTGGTGCCATCCTAATACTCCGAGACACTGGAGGAAGCTGGGATGGAATGAGACAGGAGTTTGTACCTACTGAAGTCAACCATTACAAATTTCACATGAAAAATTCCATAACCTGAGAAATCAGGGTCTCCACTGACAGGATAGACTGTACAAGGAAAGCCTAAATCATGATGGAGTCAACTCTGCTAAAGTTAACAAGCTATTGAGACTACAGATGTATGTCAAAGTGAGAGTGAACACGTAGGTGGAAATTAAGTTTATCATTGAGAAGTTTAGTGTATTATTAAGAAGGGCTAATCCTCAGATTTCCAGTAACCTCAAAGATATACCTCCAGCTGAAGTTGAGGAGCAAATACACAACTGGAGAAATGTGTAAATTCTTGACAGAAGAGAAATCTGAGCATGTGTCTGAATAGCAAGGTAAAGAGAGGGTTAAAATGTGTATCAGGAACCATTAGCCATTGAGCATGGCAGATACATTTGGAGGCATATTCTTATACTAATGAATATTTTATTTATTTATTTATTTTTGTCTCAGCTAAAGCTCTTCAGCAAAACTTACAAGAACTGGTCCAGGTCACCAGAACCACTTCAAATCATTCTTTTAGTTCACCTAGAATACAGTTCGCTTGTTATAAGATGGCACTGAGCATGCACAGAGGATTCATGACCTCTAACTTTCTTTTCTGAACTGTAGCCTTCAAAGGCACGTGCTCAGAAACATTCCCATTCCTACATCGCCATTCTTGTATGAATGCGTGTAGTTACCTGAATGAAATCCCTGTGCTTATCCGGTCAGGTAGTTCAGGCTTCGCAAATAATTCAGGCGCCGTCCTTGCTAGCTCTGGGCAGTAAACCATGCTCTGTTCTTGTCATTTATCCTCACTGGCTGTGTTCTCACCAAGAGGAGAACCCAGTGCTTTTAGCCACAACCACTGATGGGCTAAGTAAGGACATGTTGTGGAAGGTACTCTGAGAAAGATGGTACAGGCTACTCAAGCAGAACATGGTTACATTCTTTTTAACTGTCATTTGTTAAGTAACAGCCTATGTTAGATGGAAAATATATAGAACAGTATTTAATCACATAGTACCCCGAAAATCACTCTTCCAAGAAGTTTTGCTCATTTATTTTGTGTGACATGAGTACAAACACAGAAGTGGGTCATTTGATTATTTTTTTCTAATTACCCTATTCATTTTAACATATACAATGTATATGTTAAACTCTGAAAGGTTCCAATTAGCCCTCACACTCAGACTAAGTTATTTTCCTTTTCTTGCATTCTTTTTCTGGTTGTTGCTCAACAACAGTGAGCAAACCAAGTCCTCATTGCTCAGTTTTCTCAGTGACCATGTCCTTATCTTAGTTCAAATCCCTCAAAAGCTCCCATATTATCAGCTCAGTTTGTCATAGCTAAATCTTGGAAACAACCAAAATGTCCATCAACTGGAAAATGGATAAAGGACATGTGGTTCTTTTATAGACTGGAATATTACTCTGCCATAAAAAATGATAAGATTGAGTCATTCATGACTCAAATGGATGTATCTTGAGGACGTCCTCATAAGTGAAATAAATGGGTCATAGATATGTAAATATCATATCTTTTCTCTGATATGAGAAGACATAAATGAAGATGTAAATGAGTTCTAGAATGAATGAAGATGTAAATGAGTTCTAGAATGTATTTATATATTGTGAAACAGAAAATACTCAAAGTGAAATGGGGTGAAGGGGAGAAATAATGAGGGTAAAATGAGATTATAACAAAAAAGAAAGGAAACAAAGCTTATGTATACAGGGGGCAGGGGTAGTAGGGTGGGTAGGGCTATGGGAAAAAATAATTAAGTTGTGTCTTATACGGGTACAAATTCTCATCGTTGAATGCAATCATGATGTATATATGTATGGTACCAATAAAGATTTCAATATTTTTTTAAAGCTCTCATATTATCTCTTCTCCCCAAGACACTAAGAGCCCCAGTGTGGACAGACCTCCTAGTGCAAGGCTGAGGCCAGCTTTGAAAGCAGACAGACCAGTTCACAACTCTAGCAGCCTGCATCCAAGAGAGTCAGCATCCCACCGGGGTGGTTCCCTTGTTCATCATACTGTACTTCAAAAACATCAGAGTCCACGGATCCAGTGTAGGGCTTCCTAAACAGCATATACCATGCATAATAAAGGCATAGTCACTTTTTCTTGTTTACATGATAAATAACGATTATCTAGAATACACGGATGCACACAAATGCGCCTTTTTAGTGGAAGTAAAGCGCATTCGGTATAGTTCTATAGGTATTATGTGATCCTTTTTCCAAAATTTCTGCTATATAAATCCTCATGCATGATCATCTGCAGCAGATTAAAATAATGAAGCAAAACTCTGTTTCCTTCTCTCCACAATGCTCCTGTCTCAATCTTTCTATTGTTTTTACAACAAGGGAGAGAGTGACAAGAGGTAAAAAGAACAGAGACCTAAAGTCTTCCTTCAAGGAAAAAGCAGAAGTAGGATGTTTTATTTTATTATATTATTCTATTCTTTTTTGGCCAAACTCTGGACTTAGGAGGACTAGGAGTATTATATTTATTCTCAGTGACTGTACCCCATTAGTTACCAGGGGAAACAGAATGTGAGAAACAAACAGGATATCGGTGGGGCCCAGGCTCGCTGTCATCACTTAAATCTTCTTTCCATGCCCGTGTTTACAAACAGGCTGTGTTCTTCTTGACAAGAGCAGCTGCAGACACGCCCAGCGCGAGGCTCGCCTTTGTGTGTGTGAAGAGGTTGTCGTGACCGGCGCCTGTGATCAGTTCTCAGAGGGTGCAGAGCAAAGGGCTGGGCTGAGGCACCCGCTCCTGAGGACCAGTGAGCCTGGGCACACGGCTGAAATCTGCGCACGCATGTGTGTACATACATACATATATATAGAGAGAGTACATATATATGTGTGTACAGATATCTTTATATTTATATTAAAATGAGCAGATATTCCAAATTAAAATGCATTAAGGAAAAGAAAACTGGGCTTAAACAGCTGTAATCTAAGCCATAACATTCTGCAAGTCACTGTTAGTACCTTTGTTTCCTGGAGGTCCTGCTGGGTTGCATTAGGGGGATTTAGTCCCAGCAGTCAGAATGTTAATCAAGGACAGCTTTGTTGAATGTCTGTGGGTCCTGTGACCACAACAAGGGCAAAATTCTTCCTGAAACCTGGGATAATCAACAGTGTGAGACATTTAAATATTTCCTCCCTCAGGCTCCTCCAAGTCAGCTGAGAGCCAGAGGCACAGAAAACGCACTTGAACCCACTTTCTCTGCCTCAGCCCCATCTCTTTGAAGCGTTGAGAGTTAATTAAACACTTGCAAGAAGACTCTCTTCAGGTGCTCCGGGGACAGAGGGGAGAATCCATCAGCTGCCCCACAGAGGTAAGGAAGGGCTTGGTGGGACCGGTGGCTCAGAACAGTAATGCGTGTTTCAGTCTTGCTAATGCTCACCTAACTCACTGCATTGCTAGTATTCCCAGAGTGATTTTCGGCTGTCCTTTACAGAGTTAGAGGAAAGACAAATTTTTCCACTTCTCAATATCTAGGTGGATAAGCCAGAGCAGGCGTCCTTTGAGGAAGGAAGATGTTGCATGAGTGGCCACCGCCAGAGCTCAGAGCAGCCTTTTGAGGGTAGTTCAGGGACAAGAAACACAGATTACACTTCCTGCTTTGCTGCTGTTCAAGGGTCTGTTCTTTTGGCTGGGGACTTTATCTTTAACGCATTTATTCAACAAGCCTTCACGGAAAATATAATATATGCCAAGAACTGCTCTAAGTGATAAAATAAAGCAAACAGATCCCTACTGTGGCATTGTATCTTTTTCTTTTTCCTTTTTTTTTTTTTTTTTTTTTTTGAGTACCAGGGATTAAACACAGGCCCTTGTACTTCCAAAGTAAGCACCGTATCACTTAAGCTAAATTCCCAGCTGCACATTGCTATTTTGAAGAAGTATGATCCAAATCTATTTGATTTGAGCAGTCAGAAATTTTATTTTTCACTTACTAATAACATACTGAGAGTGAATTTATCAGCTTCTTTTCTTCAAATACAAGTATTAGTCAGAATATATGGGGGACTAAAGAATTAAATTCTAGATAACCTCCCCGTCTTCTTCATGTACATGCACATTCATTCGTGTGTATGTATGCCTGTATGTGTGTTCGTGCACACACACAGGTGTTTATGGAAAAGGGAAGTTTGAGGTCTACAGATAAATCTGTATCATCCTCATTGTACAAGAATCTAGTATAGCAGGAGAGGCTGACTTCTGACTTAATGAGATGGAATTAAATGAACATTGGAGATAGCCAAACCAAATGACTCTTTAAACCTTCTTGGCACTTTTTTTTTTAGGTTTTTTGAGACAGGATCTCGCTTTGGAGTTTAGGCTGGCCCTGAGCTCAGCCTCAAACTCATCACAGCAATCCTCCTGCCTCTGCCTCCCGAGTGCTGGGATAACAGGCGTGAGCCACCACACCCGGCACTGTGGTCTGTGGTACTGGTTGCTGTTGGCGTGAGTCTCCACACCCAGTCTAGGTATGTGGTTACCGGGGATCGAACCCGGGTCCTTGCGCTTGCAAGACAGGCGCCGGAACCATTGAGCTAAATCCCCGGCCCATCTTGGCACTTTTTTTAAAAGAAAATAAGACTCCTACTGCTTAAACAGCAAGAGATAAATTTAGTTCACTGGCTCCTCTCATAGCAATCCTTAGCAATTTCCATCTGTTGGAAAGCAGGTAGATTGTGCCTCAGACAACTATATACTATTTTGATATTATATCTCAAACTTGCTTTATTGTAAAGAAAAACACCAAGAAGAAAGTCTGAGAGCTAAAGGTCATAGATTCTAGAGGGGTCACCAGTCCTTGCCCGAGTTCTTTCCTTTGATTTCATAGATTATACATGTACCAGGTATTCTTTTTGTTTTTCACTTATGTTTTGGACCTATTAATCTCTTTTTAAAAATTCCTCAAAGACATGACAGATTAAATATTTAGCTCAAAATATTTTTATTATATATATATATATATTTTTTTTTTTTTTGAGATAGGGTCTCACTTTGTAGTTCAAGCTGGCCCTGAGCTCAGCCTCAAACTCACATCACAGCAATCCTCCTGCCTCTGCCTCCCAAGTGTTGGGATTATAGGCATGAGCCACCACACCCAGCACTGTGGTATGTGGTACTGACTGCTGCTGGGTGTGAGTCTCCACACCTAGTATTGTTATGTGGTTACCAGGGATCGAACCCCGGCCCTTGCACTTGCAAGACAGGTGCCAGAACCAATGAGCTAAGTCTCCGGCCCCTATTCAAGATATTTAATAGGGTATAGAGAAGATACTTTATTGTTATTTTTTAGAACAGAAACAGTGGACACAAACTATTGAAGTTTTAGATGAAGACTGAGAAACATCTGTCTTCCTTTCATATTTGATTTATATCTTATATTTTGGTATCTCATCAAAGATAAGCTTGAGATTTTTTTTTTTGGTTGTGAAATTATACTTCATGATTATTGAAAAAGAGATTATCCATTTTAGATATTTTAAGTACTCTAAAACTTGGCAATAAATTCTACTTCCTTTAGAGTTTCCATAGCTCCTGGAATCCAGTAAATGAACTATCCACAATTAATGAGTAAATTTAAGTGAGTAAATGAATGAACTATTTCTAAGACCATCTAAAGATAGGACAATCACCTAGATTTACAAAACTGAAGATTGGTCTAAACTAAGATTTCTTTCTCCACAATCTTTAATCTCCAACATTTTAGTCAAACATAATTACCTGATTTACTTAACTACCTTTAATCTGCTCAGGCCTCAAAGAAATCCAATTATTTCTGTAGGATGTAGAAAGTATGTACTACATAGATTGCATCTATTTTCTTTCTGGAATTCAAGTTTTAGGGCAGTGAGTGTAAAAGGAAATACAACATGACTTAAAACTTGAGATTTAACTATGAAACAATAATATATGAGAATAGAATATAAACCATCTTTTTGTGTTCCAAAGAAAATATCTTGGGAAAGAATAAAGAATAACCACTGAAGCAAAAAAAATCAAATGGATGGAAGTTTCACAACATCAGTAACAATGCAAATGCTTTTGTGTTGGCTTATAATTTCTCTGCAGATGTTACTTTGAAGTTTAGAGTTCTACTGGAGCTTAGCATAGAATGCATCTTTGGTCCAATTACTGGGACTTTGTTACCAAGACCAGCTGGAAACAGCTTCTGGAGATGATCTTTATGTTTTCCCCTGGTGAACATAATTTTTTGTTTTAGTATAGGAAAAGTCTTTTGTATGTTAACTCATTGTCATAAAATTATGGTATAAATATGCTTGAATGGTCTCCTGTGAAACAGTAGAACTAGCAGATCTAGTTGAGATGCTGCTTGCTCTACCTGATCTTGATATTTACTGTTGTTAGCTCGTATCTTATTGAGCTTATTGTTAGGGTCAAGTAGATCTCAAAGCATAAATACTTGGCTGCTTCACAAATGAAATGGTCTGGGCTTTCCTTATCTTCCATTACTTCAGCAGAACAAATTGTTATTATAGAATCACTTCCAGTTCTTAAGATGTCATTGGATATTAATTGAAGAAATAGAACAAAAAACAAGAAAAAATTGATAAGAAGCATTTATGTTCAGGAAGAAATTGCTGTTCTCCTACAAAAGCATGATCTGTCTTCCCTTGTGGAGTCCCAGTGGGTGCACAATCACACTGAGGGTCTTCGTCATATCCTCTTCTGTTACTCCTACTTCATCATTACAAGTTATGCCACAAATAATAAAATAACAGTAACAACAACAATAAAACAGGAACCAATAAAGAACCTAAGTGTCTGACAAGGCTTTTGTTAGCAAATTAAAATGCTTAAATTTAGAATAAATGACCCGAATAACACATTTCTCAAAAGAAGATACATAGATGACCAATAAGAATATTAAATAGTGCTCAATGTCAGCTCTTATCACAGATATGCAAAAATGAATGTTCAGTGGTATCATTTACCCTAGATAGAATAGTGAGTATCCAAAAGACAAGGTGAAATACTGGAGAGCATATGGAGAAATAGGAACTCTCATGAAATGTTGGGAATCTAAATTATTATAGCTGTTATGGTGTAAGTTAGAGAGGCTCCTCAACAAATAGGAAATAAAACTGGCATGTGATACAGTGGCTCCAGCAGTGGGTTTATACATCTACAAGAAAATAAATCACTATGTTTAAGAAAAATTAATGTACACTTGTAACCTTCTTCACAACAGCAAAGATATATTAACGTAGATGTCCACCAGTGAATGAAAAGATACAGGAAATGTGGTGTATGCATACAACAGAATATTATTCAGCCTTAGAAAGAATAACATTCTATCTTTTGTAGCAACAAGAATGGAATGGAAGGAGAGTATATTAAGTACAACATCAATTCATAGAAAAAGAAGCACAATATTTTTTTCATTGAAATATGTAAGCTAAAAATTGACCTTCTAGAAGAAGAAATAGAATAATAGAGGCACCTGGGAAGTATGTGGGCTTCAAGAGGTACTTATAGAAAAAAGCAGCTGAATAGGAAGAAAAAGTTCTAAAGTTCTGTAGCACAGTAGGATAGCTGTGGCTGATGACACTTATTGAAAGCAAAACAGATGTTTGGGTGTTTCAAATACAAAAATTATAAGTATCTGAAGTGATATATACAGTCATCACTTTCCTCTGATTATTATGCCAATGAGTACATGTGTTTAAGGGCTATACTGCTGTGCATAAATAAGTGCAATTATTATGAATCAATTAAAAAATTTAAAAAATCTCTTTAAAAAGGTTTGCCTTCCAGTCTTTTCATTCACCAACCATGAAGCCATAGGTGAAGCTTTTCAGATCAGTTTTCCCATTTTTATAGATGAGAGGAAGAAGAGAGCTAATACCTCTCTTTAACTTTCTCAAAGGTCATTTTATTTACATTACTAATGAGAAAAACTTTTAAAATAAAATGATTCATACCTATAAAATGATTATTTATTATTTGTTATATTAATTATAATGAAGAAATATGAATTTTATAGTTTGAAATATTAGGGATGCAATTCCTCTTTTTCTAGAACAGCAGAATCTTGTTCTATTAATTGTCTGTTAAGTGTGGACTTTTAAAATATATTTCTGAAATAGAACACAACTGAAGAGGACCTGCTATTTTTCAGAAACATCTTTGTTAACGCCTTTTTTAAAGTGTTATTTAAATTGTTTTTGGTTACTGTAATACATGCTTACATTTTGTGTTCATATCAAATGTTTGATTCCTAAAACTATTCTTATAGAAGTTCTTAATTACAAAAACTATGTTTATATTTAACATGTTGAGTGCTCTCATCTTGGTTGACTCGCATAATGTTTGCTATAACTCTAAGGTAGGCATGGGCATATTGTCGTAGACTGCAATGTGTCCTCCCAAGAAAGATATGTAGAAATCCTTAAAAAGTGACTAATTGGAAGTAGAGTCATTTCAGATGAAACATTTCATCACTTAGTTCAGATGAACTCATAAGGTGTCCAGGCTGACTGGTATCTTCAAAAGAAGATGGCTGTGTGAAGACAGAGGCACACACAGAAAACTTCATGCACTAAAGGAGGCAGAGATTGGAGCTGCAAACCACATCACAAACACCAAAATGGCTAGCAACATGGCCCTGAATCCAAGAAGGAGTCATAGAAAGGTTTCAAAGGAAGTATGGCTCTGTCCACACCTTGATTTAAGCCATTTTAGTCTCCATAACTATGCACATAACAATGTCTCTGTCGTTCCAAGTTACCTAGTTAGTGACCATTATTTGATTTTGTCAGCCCTAGAAGATGAATATAGGTGTTTATGACACTAGCTGAGTGCCGAGTATATATTACACATGGAGAATTCTCACAAGTCTGTAAGGTATTTCTAGTATTACTTATATTTTACAGATTAAGAAAGTGAGAATTAAAGGCATAAATTAGCCTTTAAATTAGCCAAGTTAGCACACTCATTATTTGGCCAAATTTTGTCACATTTCTTTTCTGATTCCTCAACCTCAGCACGGAAATCATTAGTCCAACTTTGAAGATAAGGAAATTGGGAGTCAATGGGGTGGATGTGTTCTTCACCTTTCCTTTCTGAAGCTGAATGGATCAATTTCCTGTGTTCTTTCTGTTGGTCATTGGCCCACACACTTTCTTTATTACCTTTTCCTTTGTCTGAGTAGACTACATACTCTTTATATGTGGAATCTCAAACTAAAATCTGATAAAACTCTAATCAGCAATGCAATTAGAGAAAGTGGTGACCCCACTGTCCATGCATACATTAACTGTTTCATCACTTTTTATGGACAGTACTGACTAGTAGGTAGTTTAATGCCTGCTTTTTAATGATGCTAACACTTTTATAGTTACAACAATAGCCATCATCTATTTGGTACTACTAAGCTTTGGAATGTACACCAGATTCTAACACACATGACTTTATTTAAATTTAGCAAAAGTCTTGCAAAGGTAATTATTACTCTGTGACATTTTTAATGAAAGAAAAAAATTAAAAGTCAGGTTTGGTTTCTTCTCCAAGGTTAAGTGGTAGTAAGTGACAAGCATAGACTCAAGTCAAGTCCAGTGAGATTCTAAAGACTAAGCTTAATCGCTGTACCAGTCCTCCATTTACTAGGTGGTGTTTCTGTTGACTACTGATTACGTGAGATATGCACAGACATTTCCTACAGTAGCAGGTGGCTAATAGACTTCCCTTATTACTTGTGAGTTAATATTAAGACTCCTCCCATGGTGGTTGTTAATTATGACAATTGGTTATTATAAGATAGGCATAATTATCACAGGTCCTTTGAAAATCTTTATTAGTGCATAATGCAACAACTGCTTCGTTTTCCCTGCCTATTATTCTCCTCCTTCTCGTGTTCCTTCCCTAGCCCTCTTTCCCATATCTAATAGCCTTCTCTCTATTTTCATGGCAACTCTTCCCTAGATTCCTCATATGAGAGAAAAGATGTGGTATTTCAGTTTCTGAATCTGGCTTATTTTACTTCACATGATAGTCTCCAGTTCCATCATTTTCCTGAAAATGATGTAATTTCATCCTCTATGTCTGAATAATACTCCATTGTGTGTGTATATCACATTTTCTTTAATCATCCATCTGTTCACAAGCACCTAGGCTATTTCTACAGCTTAGCTATTGTGAGTTGTGCTATAATAAACACAGATATACATGTATCCTATAGCATGCTGTCCATAATTCTTTTGGGAATATATTGTGAATTAGTTTAGCTGGATCAAATGTTTCTCTAGTGTTGTTTTTTGTGAAATTCCCTTAGTGGTAATCTTCACATTTGTTTCCTAGTAGCTGTACTAATTTACATTCTTACCAGCACTGTAAGCCTCCCACCCTGCCTCCTCACCAGTATTTATTGTTTTCTGTGTTCTTGATGATAGCTGTCCTAACTGGGTTGAGGTAGAATTTCTGGTGGTTTGGTTTGCATTTCCTTCATTTGCATTTCCTTACTAAAAATGTCAAACTTTTTTTTTCATATACTGTTGGTCACTTGTACTTCTTTTGAAAAGTGTTTATTTAGTTCATTTTCCCATTTATTGACTAGGATATTTTCATTGTTATTGTCAAGCTTTTTGAATTTAAAAAATATTTTAGGTATTAATCCTCTGAAGAGTAGTTGGCACAGATTTTCACAAATAACATTTAAAAATTATTTATTGTGTAGTACTGGACCCTGAACTCAGACCTTTCCTGCTGAACTATATCCTCATTCCTTTTTTATATTTTGATTTTGAGGCAGAGTTTTCCTACATCACCAAGTTGCCTAGACTGGGCTTGAACTTACAGTCATCCTGGCTCAAGTTCCCAGACTGTCGAGGATTACAGACATGTATCACATACCTGGATACAAATAAGTTTTAATAAAGTTATTTTAAAGAAACGCAAGTAATTATTAGTAATATTCTAGAGATGTAAAATAACAAAACATTTGAAAGAGAATGTTGTTATGAAGTCTGCCATATGACATGACTAAAAAAGAGTTTTTATTATTCAGAAAAGATTACTTGACCAAAATGGTTCTAATATCACCAAAAAAAATTACAAGCCAACTGCTTTGTTTTTTCCCTGAGAGTTCATAAAAACCCTAAAGAATGTTTATTTCATAAAGCTGGAAAGTTAGAATTATGAGATGTAGATCATATTTTTACACAGCCAATGATCTTATCATGGTCTCAATTACTCTCAGATAAGATTCTCTACTATAAGGTTTTCCTCTTATCTTCTGTAGCATTTTTTCCATAACCTGAATTACAGCCACGTGCCAAGTTCCTCATCTCAATGCTGATATCATTAAGGTCCTCATCTGATACTGATATCATTAAGGTGATGACTTGAAGATTCTTAGACCAACTTTGGAGACAAAGATCAACATTGGTTTCCAAACAGAAGAATGTGTCAAGTTCATGTTCTGTTCCAGTTCAGAATCTTGGGACCCAAAAGTCAAGAGTGTGTGATGAACACAGTTTTTCCCTTAATACGACATCTGATGGAGAACGTTTAGTGACAATTAACATATAATAAAAATATGTATAGGTCACAGATAGATACATATCGCATCTTTTCTCTGGTATGAGAAAATGAAGATGTAAATGAGTCCTAGCATTGTATGTTATATATTGTGAAATAGAAAATGCTCAATGTAAAATAAGGTGAAAGGGGACAATGTTGAGATTGTAACAAAAAAGTAAGGAAACAAATTTTATATATATGGGGGGGTGGTAGGGTGG
>PVIR01000070.1:0-32836 GCA_004026965.1 Petromus typicus | reverse complement strand
ACCAAATAATGAGTGCTATTTATCTTTCATGCCAAGGGAAGTCAAGTGTAAAAGGAATATGTGATAGAAAAACTTCAACTAAGTAAGATTATTCTATTTTCTATTTTTCTTTTTCTTTTTGAAGGAACAATAATTGGGAAACTGAAATTTCAAAATTATTCCCTTAAAAATTTTTATATCTGTATATAGCTCAGAAATTATTTATATCTTCTGAGAGATGCTCCTTTCTAGGAAGTTTACTGTTTAGAGAACTCTACCGTCAGTGTTCAGCAATCATCCAGGAAATTCTGGCTCTGCTGCCACATGTAATGTCAAATGTCAATCCCAGTGTCAAATCCTAGTTCTACAAGTTTCTTATGAGATGAGTGTAAGTCACTGAGTTTTTTCATGTCTAAATTTCCTCATAAGTAATATGACAAAAATAATTTACCTCTTCTTAGGTTTTTCTTAAAATGAAATACAATTCATAGAAAATATATTTCCATTTTTGTTAGATGGCAAATACCAAACAATAATAATGAACATTGATCATATAAAGTCCACAAAATATCTTTGGGTTAAAGAAAATGTAAGAATAGATAGTAAAGATTAAATAGGATGCATTAACACTTGCATCCTAGGCCAGAAGGATTTTCCACATTAGTAGGTCTTCAGGTCACATAGGGATTCTTGAGGCAGAACAATCAATGTATTTGATTTCTTTTTGGAAAGTAAAGCTTTATGTTGACAGCACTAACTTACTTTGCTCACAGATGCATTACTAGACTATTTGGAGATCTCAGTAGAGGTTTCAGGGTAATATCTATAAAAACACACATGAATATACTAATGGTTGAATGGTCAAGCTATTGGGCTATGACTTTTTATATAAAAGAGAAAACTGCATCAGAGTTTATCATTCATGAGAGTACAGGTTTTTTATAAAACATATTATATGTGAGTATAATAAGGCAAATGTATTTGTTAGGATTTCCACTTAGGAACATTTACAGTTTAAAATTTTACAAATTTTACATACAAAATTTAATACAATTTACAAAATTTAAATACAATTTTAAAAGACCCCATTTATAGTCATCTCTGCCAAAAATGCCCAGGTAAGGCCTTGATGTGGCTTTATGCGATTCTCCTCACTGTGCTGCAGGTACCCTGCGACACTGACCTGCTGCTTACTTCACAGTAGCCTCAAGACTAAGGCAGTTGTGGTTGTAACAGATCCACCAAAGACAAAATTGCAAATAGTCAATGCTAGATCCTTTGTAATCATACCAATCACCTGCCCAAACGTGCTATGTTGATCAGGTATCTATCACATATACACGGAATAAATTCTAGTGGTAAATAAATTACTTAACAGTCATTCCAGAATTAACAGCCAGATGTTTAATGTGAAAATTTTCGAACTAATGATTCTCGAAATATTAGTCACTTCAATAATTATTTGAGGAACTAATGACCAATAGAAAAAGGTGATATTTCTAGGGTAGAGTCCAAAAAGCTAAATTTTATTTTTTCCCAGTAAATTCTTAAGCACTACAAGTTACTGAAACTATTGGCAAAATATATTAGTCACTCAGTTGGGAATCTAACAAAGCTAGGTTTTAAGGAATAGAAGAGGAAGGAGAAATGAAAAAAAAAAAACCCTTTATTTTTTGTCTTTCTACCTTTGAATAGATACATTTGTTCATTCATTAATTTTAAATTTTCTTTAAAAATTGTTGCCAAAACACAGAAACACAAAAGTGATTGAAAGAGATGAATGCCTTAAATTGTGACAGGTTCTGCCTCTGAAGGGTCACACTTCTTACTTAAGCTCGCGCCCAGAACAATGTGGATTGTGAGTAACAGGAAAGTTGATTTTAAGTGTCCTCTAAAAATGAACTCTTTTTTAAGAGCTTGCATAATCTTCAGTATATATCCCTTCTGTACTCTCCAAACAGAGCTTATTGTGACAGGCCGTGAATTTGTCAAATGGGATTTAAGCGGCAGATGCTTTCTGTTTCCCACTCAAATTCTCTGTTTCCAGGACTCTGGGAGCCTCTAATTCTTCAGCTCCATGACATTCCACGATTTCAGAAACTGGGCACACATAAAAGGCTTATCTTAGAATTTGGGCTTCTTTAGCAGATTTTTTTTCATTTGATTCTACACATGTTCATTTCTTAACTCCCTTAATTCTGCTTCCTTACAAAATCTCACTGTGAATTCAGCTGTCCATTCACTTCCTCACATAAAGATATTTCAATTTTCTAACAAAAGGCATGCTTCAAGGATTCTCCTCTTCCCACTAGTATGTTACAGCTTTTTCTTCCTGTGAGTGTGTGTTTATGTACATCAAGGAGCACAGATTCTAATCTTGGGCTAGTTATTGACTAGCTGATGCTCCTGCCATGGGTTTAAAGGCATTGTGCTTCATTTCTAGATCTGAAAAACAAGATGTTTACAATAAAAAGATTTTCACTGTTCTTCTTGTGAATATCATCAATGAGCATAAGAATGGTTGCATTTTAGCAGATAACATTTAACTTTCTTAAGTTTTGCTACCACATTTTGTAGGCTTAAGAATATCAGAAACTAAATGGCAAGTAAGTTATAAGTTACACTGATGGTTTGACAGAGGAATGAGTAGTTGGATAGATGCAAAAAATAAAAGATAAGTAGTAGATACACGGATACTCACTGTAAAATTGTTTCAGTTTTTCTCCATATTTGAAAACATTCATGGTAAATTATTTTAACATCTTATTCTTAGAATATATATAGTGCAATATATATATGTATATGTATGTATATATATATATATATATATGTATATATGTAGCATTAAATCTTCTAAGAGCTACAGCTACCCGTATTTGACATTCTTTAATATTGTACACATATAACCTTCAAAACATATCTCTCCTGATTTGCTCAGTATGGCTTTTCTTCTTTAGGCTTTGCTCTGTACTTCCAAGAAATCTGGAGCATTCCATGGTGATTTCCAAGCATGTCAAATTCATTACAGCTGCAAAACAGCTGGTTTAGGCAGCTCACAGTGGCACTTTGAAATGCGGTCTGAATAAATTAAAAACTTATGACACAACCATAAACTTTATTTCCACGCTGTACAGTGTTAGCAATAAGATGGGATATAATGTGTTCTTTTATTGCTTCATGATTTTTCTCATTTGAAAAGATTTCAACAACCTTTTGAACTTGATTAATTTATATATCTTCTTGACTTATTTTTATAGCATATGCATATCATTGAAGTTACAGCAACATAAATCACATTGTTTTGTGATTATTTTCTTGCTGCGTTGAGTAGAATATAGCATCATTTTGCCACATTGAGCTTCTGGAGAAT
This sequence comes from Petromus typicus, assembly GCA_004026965.1. NCBI lineage: Eukaryota > Metazoa > Chordata > Mammalia > Rodentia > Petromuridae > Petromus > Petromus typicus. Next base: position 29,487 of record PVIR01000070.1, on the reverse strand, counting down.
GGCTTTGTTTTGCCATTGGAAACAGCCCTTTGAGTATGTTGGTAATATTAGCACCTTGCTGATTTGAAGATCCGCTGACAAAAACAGTATGGCCTTGAGTTGCAGAGGCTCCAAGGTGGACACGGTTATAACCTCAAAAAGGGGTGAGTCTGAACAGTGTGCTAGAGATGCCAGCAGGATTTGTGATGATGCCCAGAACAAGTGAGGGCAGAGCCTGAAAGATGCACCCTGATCTGACAGAAAATGCTCAGACCTGTCAGGCAGGGAAAATGGCAGATGTCATTGATCAGCTGTAAAGCCTTGTCCCCATTTCAGTGAAATCTTCTTGGGGACACATGTGAAATATGTTGAAGGTTACAGAGGGAGACATGGGTCAATATTAGACTTTACAGAAAAAGATGTTTCAGAAATTAGTTTTATGTAGATAATAAAGAACAGATACTTTAATCCATTCTATCTCCACACTGAATGATTTTCCAAATATACCTTTTAGGATCCAGTAATATTTGGAAAATATCATCAAGGAAGTCATGAATAAACTTGAGAATGCTTGAAATGCCCTAAAATCAACTTGATAAATAATTGTCCACTATCAAAAAAAAATCTAAAGAAGAAAATGTAATTTAGGGGCCAGACAATATATTTGAAGTTAAACTAATTAACAAATTTCTATGGCTTAAATATGGTTTATGGTTCCTCCACAGTTCACAGCTGAAAACTCGGTTCCAGAGTCATCATGCTGAGAAGCAGCAGGGCAGTTAAGAGATAAGGCCTTATGAGAAGTAACTGGGTGACACAGGAAGGTATAGTTCCTGTAAGAGAGGGCTGGCTCACGCTAGTTCAGATTGCTACAAGGCAGGTCAGCTCATTGGCCTCCTTTCTGTCACATACATGCTCTATGCAAATCCACTTCCTTTCTGCTTTTCTGCCATCATCCAATGATGTAGAAGCAGCATAAAGCTCTCCTGAGAAGCCACGGAAATGCTGGCATCATGCTTCTAGATCCCCAGAGCTAAGCAAGCCTCATTTCTTTATAAACTCCTAAGCCTCTAGTATTTTGTTGTAGCGACTGGAAACAGACTAAAATACAAGTTTTCCCATATGTTGAGTCTAGTTCTAGTTTGGCGAGTTGTCATCTGAGCCCACACCCAACAATCCCTCTGTTTTTTTCTTTCGTCTATTTTCCATTTTTCTTTCTTTGGTTTAAATGTCAATTTGTGTTAGTTAATTCCTTAGCAAATGGACTGATAATCGATTATGACCTACTATGGAGCACAAATTTGTAAGTCAGAGAAAATTTTCATGTTTGATATTTAAAATTAAATTTATTGATGAAAGAACTATAACTAACTTTTAAATAAAATTATGCTATGTTTTCTCTTAAGAACAAGAACACTATAGTTAAGCTAAGTGCCTACTTGCATGTGCATGTTTAAAGCATGGTTTTGATCTAAATAGACTTCTTGTGAGAAGGACACTTCCAAGAACTTTTCCTGGGGTAATCATCATGTTCATAAATTAAGTGTAGTGTCTATTGCCTATTTACTTTGGTATCTTAAGTGATAAAATGAAGATCAGTGAATTCACATAGTAAAGATAGTTGAATAGTTGCTGCTTAAATATTTTTCTTACCAACCAACATAGATCTTTTAAAATTATTATACTTTGAAATTTGATTTTCTCACAACTTTAATTTTTATAGAGTTGCTCTAACACACTGCTACAAATTTAGGTGGTTTATAATGACAGGAATTCATCATTTTAAGTTCTTCCATGTAGAAGTCATGAACCAAGGTGCTGGCTGAGCCAATCTCTAAGTTAGGCTCTTTTCTTGGATTCTTCACATTAGGGCTGCCCAAGTAATTCCTTGGCCTGAAGATGGTGGCACTTCAGCCTTCACACCGTGTTCTGTCCTATGTTTCTGACTCTGAGCTCCTATGTTAACTGTCATCCTATTGGATCAAGGGCTTGCCCTATATTAGTATGACTTCCACTTAACTATATCTGCAATGACTCTATTTCCAAATAAAGTCCCTTTGTGAGACATGAGTGTTAGAACTTTAATATGTTTTTCAATCCATTCAGGCAAAAGTGAAATTGGAAAATAGTTTAGGATTTGGAAAATGAGAGGAAATAGCCTCATCCATTTCTCTGAACAGTTTTCAGGTTTATTAGTACATCTTTGTACCCATGAAAGGCCCTCTGTCCAGAGTCTGCTATACCTTTGATAGGTAAACTTCAAAGAGTCAGTGCGTATCTCACATGGATCTTGTGTTTCAGTGTGCATGTGCGCATTCCTCTGAGAGAGCGTTCCAGCTTTCCTCAGAGTCTAGTGATCCATCACATTCTCAAACAGGAGAACAACTGAACTGGAATGGTTCAGGGAAGATGGCCCAGGAAACAGCATGAACGCTGAGAAGTCCAGCTCCCTATTAGTTCCTCCTCAATTTTCTATATTTAACTATTTCTGTTAGATGACTCATGTTCTTTAAAACTTTTCATTTCACTACACATCTAGAGCCTGTCATTTATTTCATTACATACTTTGTAGCTTTTCACTTTCTTTTTCTCCTCATATCATATCCATCCCTTTACTCATTTCCCCATAGACTTACATTTGATTTTGCAAATAATGATTAGCTTTCTAATCATCAAGCCTATTGTGTGAGTTAATGTTTAACCCTGAGCCAGTAGTATGTTTCATTTATCAAATGTGTGGTTGGCCTTATTCTGTATAATGCACATTGTACTAGAAAATAGATATAAAATATTTTTAAAATTTGGTCCACTGACCTCAATCAACACAATCTATATAGCACTTAAAACTTTGTATATATAAATCATTGATATCATAGTTAATGCAAGTTCTGAGTCAGGTGAGATGAGTGGTTCTGACATTCTAGCTGTCTAATAACAGTGATGATGCCTGTGCTATTAGTCTGTGGACTATGTTTTACATAAAGTTTTAGGGTAATTTCTATCAACTAGACCTCCAAGTGTTCAAATGTTCACCTCATATGCTGAATTAATTCTACTTCTGGGTTTCTAGAAAGGTGTTTTTTAGGGGCCATCTTTGAGAGCCCTGGGAACATAGTCTTTAAATTGTTGTCTGTTTTCTGTGCTGAGCTGGAAACTCATCAAATAGGACCAAATTCAGATCTGAACAATCCAAAGTCTGTACAATGACAGAAAAATAGGGACTCTTTATCTCAGACAGGAAGGAGTTGGGGACCAATAGTTAAGGCTCCAGGAAAGGTTCTCCTCTTTTCTGTTTGACTATCTTCAGCATGTACAGGTCATTTGTCCTGGGAGTTGTCTCGGGCTCTCACTTGGAGCCAGCTCTCTGGTGATTCTTCCAGGTGCGAAGAGGAAGAGGAAAGGAGAAAGCTAAGGGACAAAGCCATTTTGCACACCCTTTTGTAGCCTCCCAGCCATTACGTTCAGTGATTTCAACTTAATCTTCTGATAGAAAAGGGGTGCACTCAGCACATGAATATGTGAGCTGCAGACTGGAACTGCTAAAGAACACAAGAGAGAGAAATCCCAGACTTCTGAATCTGCCACACTGTTGGACTCGACGTCCTGTAACCAACACAAGGATTATGCATGCTGAGTGCAGACCAGTAAGTCAAAATGTCTAGGCTTTCTGGGTTTTCCATGCTGCGGCCTGCTCTGATGATATACATTTTGTTTGTGCTTGAAAAATTTCCCTAAGCAAAAAGAGGTATATTTCCTCCCTTGATTTCCCTAAATATTTTTCTCCATTTTACCAATTTCTTCTTTTCAGAAATAAGACAGTATGTACACACATGTGTATACACACTTTTTACCAATAAAACACCAAATTCTTACATATGAAAAACATTGTAAACAACTTCAATATACTCTACTAATTATGGAAAGGCAAACTTTTTGACATAGATTATTTAAATAATACAGGAGTTTTTTCCACATTAAAGTCAAGTTTTACTACTTATCATTAGTTATCTAACTATAGCAATTCATAAAAATGCAACAATATGTCATGTTATTAGTATCAAAAACGGTATATATTTCAATATCATTAATCATTTTAAACACTAATTGAAATTCTTATGTTTCTTATCTTCTTTCAATTCTCCTCTCACTCAGAAGATATGAATGAAAATTACTTTTATTTTTAATATTCTTTTTAAAAAATTATCTTTATTGGTACATTATTAATACACATCATAATCACATACAACAATGAGTTTATACCAGAATATGACATGACTTGATTCTTATTTTTCCCTTTGCCCCCCTCGCCCTGCCTCCCCCCACCCCCTACATACACAATCTTTGTTTTCTTTTTTCTTTATTATTACCACATTTGTTTTCTCCTCATTATTTACCCTTACACTCTTTCCTTTTAAATATTTTCTACTTTGCAATATCAACTATACATACTATAACTCATTTACAACTTCATTTTCTCATGCCAGAGAAAAGATATGTTATTTACACATCTGTGAGTTGTTTATTTTGCTTATGAGGACATCCTCAAGGTACATCCATTTGAATATGAATGACTCAATCTTATCATTTTTAGTGGCAGAGTAATACTCCATTCTATAAAAGAACCACATCTTCTTTATTCAATCTCCAGTTGATGGACATTTGGGTTGTTTTCAAGACTTAGCAGTCACAAACTGAGCTTCTATAAACATAGGTGCCCATATGTTGCTGTGAAATGATTCTTTTAATTCCTTTGTGTATATGCCTAGCAGAGCGATGGCCAGGTCAAACGGGATGTCCAATCGTAGTTTTTTGAGGAATCTCCACACTGATCTTTGCAGAGGTTGTATGAGTCTACATTCCTACCAGCAGTGGAGAAGGGTTCCCTTTTCTCCACAGCCTTGTCAAAATTTGTTGCTGGCTAATTCTGACATGGCAGCCATTCTTTGTGGAATGCGATGTGATGTTTGGATCTATTCTTTTTGAGTTTTTGGTACTGGGAGTTAAACCCAAGAAAAGCAAGTGTTCTACTTCTGAGCTGCTTTCTCAGCCCTTGTAAATTAAAATCTTATCTTAAAATTGGTTCTCACTAAGTTGCCCAAATTTGAGATGTTTATGCCTCAACCTGCTAATAGTTGGGACTTCATGTAGGCATCAATTCATTTTTGAAATAAGACTTGAATCAAATAATTAAAAATGCAAACGAGACTTAATTGTTTGAAAAATGCATATATTATGATATCAGTAATAAAAATTAAAGGAAGAAGAGCGAAACATTTAATATGTAAACAGATATAGGTGATATATAGAGCAAAACTTCAAATTGTGAATCAGTTTGTATTTCTATGATATGCAATCAGTAAAAACTTAAAAGGTAGATAGGCACCATCAACAGTGTACACAGTTTAAATGGTTATAAAATACTTAACCTCCTATTTAAAATTTTTATTTGTGATTTCAGGCATCATATACAGAGGAAATCTAAATGACAATTCTGATTCTTTTAATGATCTAAGTTTTCTATATTTTAACAATTAATTTCCATGATATATTTTAACAGTTAAGAAAACATTTTTGCTGTTAAATAGATGCCATTTTCCTTTTGTTCTATAGGGAATTATCCATTGCAATGCTCTACTATTTGGGTCAAGTGCTAGGTGTCCTGAGATCCTGCAGGTCCTGGTCCTGTTCTACAGATGCAGTCTGCAGGAGCCAGAGAGGAAGAAACAAGAAAACAAGGCAAGCACACCATGAGGAGTCCATGGAGAGCCAAACAGGAGAGTGGGCTAGTTAAATAACTTGCACAAAGCCTGTAAGACTAGTAGACCATGTTCAAATAGTCCATTTCTATAAATATAAATGCGTAAAACCTAGACTACCTGAAAACTTTCCACTTTAGAATGAATCATATTGGAAGAATACAGACATTGAAGCCAAGACTAGACCAGGTAAAAGAAGACCGAAAAAGGTAGGAGCACGTTTTTTGTAGCTAAAAGCAAAGAAAAAATATGTAATAGTCGCAGCAGTCTCCCACTTGAACAGAAAGTGTTAAGTAGGCACATAGACATCAGATACAGATGTAGCAAAACAGTTAAATACTTGAGCAGGAAGTTTGGCTGAGTCTAAGAAGAGAGGAGTCTGCCGACTGCCTCTGGGAGTTGGCAGGAAGCACGGAGGCCGAGAAGAGGAATTAGAAATATTTGGTAGCTTGGAGGGAGACGTGGCACAGAGGGAAAAGTAGTATAAATATGAAGGTTGCAGAGAAAAACGGGCCGTGGAGTCCCTGTGGACGTGGCCAGGATGCAGGCTATAATACCACAACCAACAGGAGGACAAAGCTGCCCATGAGAGAAATGGCAACCCCGACAGATCATGGCATTGTATCCTCATTTTCCTCTCTGCTGGGAACAGATTTTAGGTCTAAACTTCAGAGTCATTACAAAGAGAAAAATGATGGGGTGCAGAGTTTAAGAAAAAAGAAGATCGCCACGAGTGGTGTTCACCCCGTAGCTTTTCCTGCAGATCAGGTTTTAGAGGTTAATGGTGTTTATTCAGGTTTTCCAGCATTAGAACTTGAGATATGAATTTTGATATCACTGTCTGAAGAAATGAATCAAAACAGATATTCCTCCTTTAACAACCTACTTGTTTAATGACTGTTTGGACTTAAACAGAGTCTTACTGTTCAGACTTACTGGCCTGCTGCTCAGGATTATGGCCCTTCTTTTTATATTTTTATTTTGTACAGTTCAGGTATCTTGTTGGTAGACACTCAGGGTCTTTTTTTTCAGTTTCCTTGTCTGAGCAGTAATGTGATTTTTGCTCATTGTACTGTATGGTAGAGGAATGGAGTTCTTTCTTTTGTTCCATGTCACCTTACTGCACGTAAGAGTTATGCAAATAAAGTCATCAAGTTGAAGTTTCCTTTGACCATTTCCTTGTTTTGAATGTTGTTTTATGATGTATGATTCTTCATTTAGTGATTTATGTACTTAATGTGCTAGTCAGAGGAATGAACTTGGTCATCAAGCAAGCAGTGTTTCTATATGTATTTTCTTTCATTCAAAATTGACTCTGACATGAAAATACCCTGAGGACAATGAAGCTAAAAATTCAGGGTCTCTCACTTGAGTTGGTTCTTATAAGACTTCATTCATGTTTTCACCTATGAAATTTTAATACATTTTGACGTGCATAAATAATTTTAATGATTTATAAAGGAGCCGTATGGACAAGTGGATCACTTCAGTATTATTGACAGATTTTGTAGATGAAACACATTCTTGCCAGCTCAAGTTTTGTATTCTAAGTAAAGAGGACATGATAGTTCAACCTACATCTGAGAAGATTGAAAAGAAAAGGTTTCTTATCAAGGACACTGGCCATTTTTGGAACACTGCAAACTGAAATTCATCAGGATTCTATAGTTCAGTTGCTCAGAGATAATAAGAAAATTCTAAATTTTGTTCATTGGCAATGGATTTTTTGATCCAATACTGCTTGGGTAGATTGATCTTATGGTGTAAGCAAATACAATGCAATAAATACTTTTATAAGCTAAGTTTAAAAAGCTTTGATAATTCTCACATTGCCTTTTATTTCATATAATTAGATCTACTATTTAGTTAGCACACTTGATGTTTTGGACTACAGTTTACATATGTAAGTAAAAAATATCATATAGTAAGACCAGTTACGATTTCACATGAGAGGGTGCTGGACAGAGCTGGACAGGCCAACATTGCCTCGCAGACATTGTCATTGTTCCTGCAGTTTTTCATCTGAATCTTCAGCATGCTGGCTTTGTCACCTTCCACCGCATGAAAAGTTCTATGAGACACAAGCAGATACAGCCTCCTCAGTGAAGGAGAAAGAGGTAGTCTCCCCCTCTCCAGGTCTCTGCTTTTGTTAGTAAGGCTGGCTTTTCCCAAAGCCTCCTTCAGGCTTTGGTCAACAGTTGGTCAACATAACTGCAAGTCTCCCATGAGCTTGTGTCTAGGATTTCAGCCCCTAAAATGGGAAGTGGACCCTCAAAGAAAGAATTAGAGTAGAAAGTGCTGAAGGTAAAATAAACCACCACAGTCTGCCTGGCTAGCTTCTATTCAGAGGCAAAGTAGGTCAACCCCTTGCTAACTCTTAGATTGATGGGGTCAAATCTTAATTTTTTCCCCTCCTACTTTGGTTGTATCCTTAAACTTCTTAGCTTATACTACACAATATAAGATTGTTTTTATACTATATAGTATAATATTTTCAATATCTTATACTATATTTTTGGTTTCACTCTCTTGCAGCTTCAGTGGCCATAAATCTTCTAGAGCATGAAAATTTTAAGACATTTTTATATTGTGAAAGTTTCTTTGAGCTGCAGACTTTGGCCAAGGTATAACAAATCCAGGAAGATTTTATATCCTTGGAAAGGCCAAACTAGTGGCCTGCAGGGCTGAACAGCAGACAATGCCACCTATTCACAAAGGGTGTATGGGCACATGCCAAGACAAATGGTCATTCCTGTCTCTAGTCCAAGTTCTAAGCTACTCACTAGAAGACACCACAGGAGGTAAGAGGAGGTCTCCAAAGGACTCCTCTGGTCATATTTATTTGGTGAATATCCAACAAGATCAGACTGCAAGTTAGGTGTTCAGACAGTGTCCCTGAAGGCTCACAAGTGTTTGCAATGTCTCCAAACTGCTCCTGCACAGGGGACAGTGCTAGTGTAACTCTATTCCTTACTTCCGCCTAGAAAACTCTCCTCAGTGCTGCAGCCTTCACTTAGCTGACCTTGCTCTGAGATTTTATAACAGTAGGTGTCAACATTACTCATTCAGTACTTAATCTTATATGATTCAGCAACATCTTTTTCAGTTGTTTCATGCTCAAGGACTTGGTGTGTACTCCCCTCAGCTATACAGTAAAAACTTTTAGATCAAAGATGATGTTTTTTAATCTCCTACTATGTTTACCATCTGTGTACCTTATTACGACCAAGTCTCACCTTGGTTCAGTGAGTATAAGTCACAAGAAAAGATACTGTAATGAAAAGGCTCTACAGAATAACATGATGTCATGTGACTTGATAAAGAAACTTCAAAGCAATATAGAAACAATAAATTATTAAATACATATTTACTTACTGTGATAGACAAGGGTACACTTGTATCCAAAAGTGAGTGGAGCCCCCTTTTATGAGGATGTTAAAATCTAGTGACAAACCAAATGAACAATCATGGATCCAATGTAAAGTTAAACTGTGCTAAGTGCTCCGAGAGAAAGAACAGTGCCTTGTTGGAGGGCTGTCCTGTAGAATGGGGAGGACGAAGTAGGTACCAGTAATGTGTCTATGTGCAAATGCAAGACTGTGGCAGAACAGACAGCGAGATGAGGGTGGCAGAGAATGATACTGGGAAGGAGGTGGTCCACGGACAACTAGCTGTCTGTGGAGAAGCTTCTTCTTTCCAGGGTGACAAGGCTAGCTGCCCAGTCAGTCTTCATTTCCCAATCTCTTTTGCAGGAAGTGTAGCCATATGGCTGGTCTCTCTCCAACGAAATGAGACCAGAAGGGCTGTCACCATAGTGTAGGCCAGACATGAGGACAACAGTAGGTTTCCTTCCTGTGCTCGCTGTTCTGGGGGCTTCACGAGTGAGATGCGCAAACCCACATGACGAAGCCTCGGTCTCTGCTGAATGACTCCATCCTCAGTGTGGGACCTGAGCTCTTGTCTGTTGAGGACTGTCTCTGCCTTCCTCGAGCCCTGTTCTGCACTGCTGCATTGGGCTGTAAATTCATCATGGCATCACCAATTTTGTGAAGCGGATTTTGCTAAGCTTGCTGAACCTAACCTATGTCAGGGAATCACTAAATAAGAAATGAGAAGTAATTTAAAAATTTTAAAGACAGAGAGACAACTGGTGAAAGAAGTATTTTGAAAAGTTCTCTGCAAAGTGGTGAACATAGTAAGGGAGAATGAGAGGGAATTTTCAAACAAAAAGAGAAACAATTGTGGAAATCCAGCTGGGCCAGGTTGGCAGCGGTGGAAACAGATCCGGGAGAAAACCTGGTAATATATCGAACGTGAAAAAGGACAAGAGAAGAGTATTACCAAGATTTACTCCTCTAGTTCTAGGCACTGGGAATGGTGGTGTCATTATCTTGGAAAGGAAAGAAAGGAGAAGGTCTTGAGTTCAGATCTGCCCACATGCCAAGTAGAAGATTTTATTGTCCACAAAGGATGCTCTCCTTTTCCTCCAAAAGAACAGCTGTGCAGCTGTCAGCGGGCAGCCTCCGCCACGATGTGCTAGAGTGATCACTCCTTAACCAAACAGCTGTCTCCCAGTGGTTGTTTAGCTTGTTGCCCTTCGTTTCTGATCGACAGAAATGGAGAAAAGAATAGTAGTTACTGCCCAGGTTTAGAATGAGTGTGTATGCAGGACCACGTAAAAATCAGGTAGGGAGCAACTTCCTCTTAGAGGGGACTCATTTGTCATTACTTCCTAGACAGCAAGGTCACAATCTCTTACATATTACCCAGAGCTGAGGTGGCATCAGCGTCTAGCGTTACAGAAGTGGCAAGTATGTGATCTGTTAAAGGACTATGCCCCTTAGGATGCATGCTCTCCACAGATATCACCGGAGGACTGCCCTTCCCGCTGAACTTCAGAGGCAAAGGTGAACGTCGATGCTTCGGTTTGAGCAGCTTTCATTCTGGCAAGTTCGCGTTCAGCCCTGATTTTTAGGTAAATAAAAATGGTCAGCGCTCCGTATAGAACCCACAGATCATGTTCTTCCACGGCTCTCTAAGTCAACTTGCTTCTGTCGATTCGGGATTCGAGGCACAGCACCGCCTCTGAAATACTTCCTCTCATTTCTACTTTCAACTCAGACAGACTTCATACATCTTTAATTCTCTTGGTACTTCCTTTCTTCTTGAATAAATCTGTATGTAGTCTAATCTTCACGCAGGCAGCTTTATACTCAAGAATCTCATTCCCTGCCATTCATTCCATTATCTTTCTGTCTGGGGCAGCACAGAATTAGTTTCACCTCACATTCCTTTGGAGGCGGGGGGGGGGGGGGGGGGGGGGGGGGGGGGGGGGGGGGGGGGGGGGGGGGGGTGCTGAAGAGGGAGGAGTAGGAGAGAGAGAGGCTTTGAGATAAGAAAAAAGTACAAAAAATAGCAATATACACAGTCAGGGAGTCGAGCTCTCCACTAAAGTAATGCACCTAAATAGATATATTTTAGTGCTCCGTGGGAAGTTTTGTGACTTTAAGCTTTAGGACTGTTTACAGAAGACCTGTCTGATTAGCAGCTGAATTCTCTTCTGATCCATTCTCTGTTTTATCCTCAAGGAGAAGAAACTAGTCTTTTTCAGAAGTGCATTCCTGACACAGATTTGATATTTTGATATATGTCACTCTAGGATATTAGCAAATCTTGTCCCAGAGTGTCACTTTTTATTTTCATTCACTGCCTTCTTAGCTTATACCTATATGAAATTTTAAAGAATTTTCATATAAAAATGGTGCTTATGCTGTCAAACTCTAATAAAATTTTATGACTAGAGAGAGCAGATGAAGTAGGACAGGATGAGGGGTTATGATGATCTGCTACATATCCTTATATGATCATTCCTTCAAACAGCAATATGGACTGATAAATAAATTTTCAAGTCCACCCTCCAGAAGACTTCCAAGGACAGCTTACTTTTGTTTAAAGGAGACAGCTTAGAAGAATACAAGAGCTCACCCTGGTAACATAGTCAGGAAGGGACCACTTCCCATGTGGCAGAATAAAGCTTTTTGGAGAAATATTTACTGTAGGTTTCTTGTTTCCTATTCGCCTTCTAAAGGAAACTCAGTGACTTTGTGGCATTTGTGTATCTTGCAGAAAGGCAAAGATTAGAAGTTTTCCCTGTTTCAATAGAAAAGATAGTAAGAGGCTAAAGTTGTGGACCAGCAGAAATTTGAATGAGTGGGAAAGTTATGATAAGGATATAGTGAGAGGAAGTTAAATTGCAGAGAAGTGGTCATGTGTTTACTCTTTGAGATTGAGACAGCATTTTTAAGAGAATAAAACATCTCCAGTAATTTCAATGTCTTTGGTTTGCAAATGCCTTCACCATAGGGGTTATAGGCTCCGGTCCCTTTTAAGTTCAAACACTTTTGATCTCTTGACTTTACTTTTTATTTACTTGTTTTCTTGAGAAAGGACCTGAGGATTTTGAAGTTTCACAGTAATATCTAGGTGATGTTTGTACACTATTTGCTTATGCAGCAGAGAGGCTGTTAGAAGCCAGGTGCCAATTATCTGGCGGTTGCCCATTGAATAAACAAGTTCATAATGAAAGGCTTATTGCTGGCAATCTTAAATTGTGAAGCTCATACAAATGTATCCAGAAATATGAATTTTAAAGTTCTGACCTTTGGGTTAATAAGTTTCAACACAGGCAAGGAGAGAATTTTAAAAATGAATACAGTTTTACAATTCCAAGTAGTCTTTAGCTTTTAAATATTCTGATGTTGCAGAATGTACTTCCCAGACCTCATAGAAGGCCATGACTCCACATTCCATACCTCTGAGCCAAATTTTACAAAGACCCTCATTAGCTCCATAATGTCCATAATTTCCCCCCCCCCCGAGACTTTTTACAATCTAGAACACCAAGGGCTGCAGAATCTGCCTAGTATGTCTGAAAGAAAAGAAAATAACTTGAATGAGATGAATATTTCACATCTGCAAGACTTTGAGGTTTTTATTTAACCTTGCAAAGATTCTCTCCTCCCAAAGTCATTATCTGCCTCTAACCATTCAACTATTCTGATTCTTTTTTTAAAAAAAAATACATCTTCAAATGAAGTTACTAGGTCAAAGTATACCCTTTTTACATTATGATATGTGTTGCCAAAGTTTTCTCCAGAAAAATAAAGTTATACTCTAGCCACTGTAGTATGAGTATTTGCATTTCTTCACACTCTACCTAGCTACCTTGCAAACATTACCAATGCCATTCTTCTATAAATTATTCTTCCCTTCTTTCTATTAGAAGAGTTCATATTTTTCCTATTTATTTTTAGAAATTCTTGATATAAGATTAGTTTCTGACATATAGGTTACAAGTGGTTTTTTAGTTTGTTCCTAGGATTACTAGTTTATAATTATTCTTACAGATGTTCATGTTTATTTTACATAGGTATTAATGATGGTGTTATAATTACTCTACACAAGTGTTAGTGTTTTAATCAAATTTATGATTTTTTATTTATTCCTTCTTGGCTTTGATATTGTTTGAATTTTCCCTCTTCTCAAGGAAAATATTCACCCATATTTCCTTTGACTTAGTTTATGACTTCTTCTTTTTTTTTTTTTTTTTTTTTTTTTTTTTTTTTTTTTTTTTTTTTTTTTTTTTTTTTTTTTTTTTTTTTTTTTTTTTTTTTTTTTTTTTTTTTTCTTTTTTTGAGACAAGGTCTTCTTTTGTAGTTCAGGCTGGTCTTGAACTGACAGCAATCCTCCTGCCTCTACCTCCTGAGTGCTCAGATGACAGGCATGAGCCACCACTCCTGGCACGGTGCTATATGGTTATCAAGTGCTATGCTTGCAGGTGTGAGTCACCTCAGCTGGTATTGCATGTGGTTACTGGGGACTGAACTCAGGACCTTGACCTTGCCAGGCAGATGCAGGAACCACTGAGCTACATCCCCAGCCCAGTTTGTGACTCCTTTTAGAGATGGTAGCCTAGGATAGTTGTTCAAAGCACTGACTTTATTAAATTTGGATTTGGATTGGAATTCTCTTATGTCATTTTAAGATGTGTGAATTTGAGCGCATTATTTCATACCTAAAACTGTGAAGGTGATTTCCATCTTTTCAATGAGAATAATAAAGGAACAATAAAAGGAAATTCTGCCTGGCATGGGGGCACATGCCTGTCATTCCAGCATTTGACAGGCAGAAGCAGGAGGATTGCTGTGAGTTCCAGGGCTACTCTGGGCTACACATAGTGAGTTTGGGCCTGTCCTGAACTACAAAGCAAGACCCTGTCTCAAGAAACAAACAAAAGAAAAAACCTCCAGGGCAATAAATAAATGACATTTGGGGTATAGAATATTGTGGTGTCCAAACTTATTCTAAGTGTTCTGTAAATATTTCTACCTCTTCTATTTAGATGTTTAAAATTCACCTGGGAGTGGAAAATATTTCTGATGACAAGTTGGATATGATATCACCTTATTTCCCAGAATAAAGCCTTAAATCCTTACCTCATCCCTAAGAAGCTTTACAATCTTCCTCGCAGAGTAGTGTTCAGCCCGTCTCTTTTTATTCCTCATTCCTAATTTATTTTCTCACTATACAGCATTATTTACTTTTTTGCCAAATGAGAGTTGCCTTTTGGCACCTTGGAACTCACTAAAATGTTTTTATTTTTCCCCCAAACCCTCCCCCGTTTAACTAAATGTGTTAAAATCATCTTTAAGGCTCAAATCAAGAACTGGCTTCTCGGTATAACTGCCTCTTGTTCCACCTTCCTGTGAGAGCGCCTTTGCCCTCCTGCTATTTCCCTGCATGCTTCACTTCTCTTTGCACTTGTAGAACATATCAGCCTCAGTACCCTCTACTAGAACATTAACATCTGGTAAAAAGAATTCTTTCATATTTGACAAATGTGGCTACTTGATGTCAACACAGAGTAGGAGGGAAACACTCATTAACCCTAGTATGGAGCATAAAATTCCCATCCTACTTATGATGTCATCAACCACTGTATTCACTTGGTTAGAGCTGTGAAGAGCCTTTTGATTTATGTGCACAGACAATTGACTTTGCAAATACGTTCTCATTGTATAGGAAACTGTGATTTATCAATCAATTCCATCAGTTGAGAGTTATGTTTTGGCAATTTCTCGGCCTCTTTTGGGCTCTACAAGTCAAAAGGCCTAATACTTTTAGACATAGCTGTATTTTGTTCATATTTTAAATTGTAAATGTTTTTAAAATACTGAAAATAAAACTATCATTTGTGAGACTTTAGATTTGTTGGCTTTATTTAGTTCAGATTACTGTACCATTTTCATTAGTAGACATTGAGAGATAAGATGAATTATATAAAAGATAACTATAATTTGAAATTATAATTAACCTTTGGAAAATTCCATTAGATTATCATTAAATAAACACCACTCTTGCCTAGACATTATCATCTAGATGTAATTTTTTATTCCATATTCTTTGCATTACCTGTCCTGGAAAATGTTAAAAGAGTCTCCCCAAATAAAAGAATTCCATGGCATAATAATTTTGAGGTATATTCTGATTGAATCTGAAAGACTCTCAATCTCTTGAACACAATATATATATATATATTTTAGTTTTTTTGAGACAGGGTCTCGCTTTGTAGTTCAAGCTGGCCCCAAATTCACTTTGTAGCCCAGGCTAGCCTTCAACCCACAGGAATTCTCCTGCCTCTGCTTACCAAGTGCTGGGCTTACAGACATGAGTAATCATGCCCAGTATCCTGGTATGTGGTTACTGGGGATTGAACTCAGGACCTTGTGATTGTCAGACAGGTGCTGGAACCACTGAGGTAAATCTCCAGCCCTACACTATAAAATTTTTGAGAAGTTGCTTAATTTATAAAATGTCCCTTAATTCATTGTTTTCCAGACTCATTTGAAGATAGAAATTTCATTTCTAGCACATACATAAAATCCAGATGGAGAAGGATGGACATATAAGGACTGCCTTATGCTGTTTAATAATAGATGCACATTGTATGTGCCTGCCTTGTGTCTCCAGTATCAGTTTATTTTAATCTTTATATTTATTTGTTAGCACTACTAAACATTGTATACAGCATTTGTTGAGTGAATAAATGTTTGTACAAATGGCTAACTATAGAAGTTGATAGAATCATGAGCACATAATATGAACAAAACATGCTTCATTCCTAATACTTTAATATTCTAATTCCTAATATTTGCATGTAGCAAAGAGAGGTTGATAAACTGGGAGAAAACTTGAACTTTTTACTGATCCAGTGGCTGTCAGATATTAATACTTATCAGCTGTAAGACTTGTTATTGAGCCCAATTTAAGAGTCTGATTCAATAGGTTTGGCATGGGGCCTGAAAATTTTTATTCACAGGTTTGCAGATTAGGCCAATGCTTCTGGCTTAAAAGCCTCGGTTTGGCAACCAAGTCAGGATACATTTGATGGATCCGGTCACAGTGTTTGCCATTTTCAGCTGTGTTCCTGAACTAGGCCCTTAAGTACTTAGTCTTAGCTTTGTCCTTTTAAAAAAGAGCTTCATATACTTACATCACCAAATTATTATTCTATCATATATTAACAGAGGAAGACATGGCAAAGTCATTCAGTATTTATGGTGTTACTTTCTGCTCTTCTAAGAAGATTAGTGAGAGGGCTTCATATTATGGTCTTACCTTTTCCTTGTGGCCACTGCTTCTAGACCTTTCTCCTACACACTTTAGTTTATAAATGTGCCCGAGTTCAGCAGCATGTGCTTTGGCACCAAGATACTGAATAACAGAAGAAATAAGACAGACCTCAGGCACAGAGTTTGTTCGTCACAGCCAACAGCAGTTCTCACTTCAGACCACAGTCGGTTCCAGTTACAAATATTCCTTGTTCAAACACAGACCTCCGCTTCAAAACAACTCAGAGACACTGACTGCTTTCTGCTTTATCTCCCTCTCGGCAGCGATAGCGCTTAAAGTTATCCCCAATCTGTCTTCCTCCATCAAAAGACACAAAGGAGCCCTATCTCTGCTTTACTACGGAGTCCTTTCAGCAGCCCTGTGCTTGGGAAAGAAGAGAGCTAAGCTTAAATGATACTACCTCACTTAGGAACTTGACCGTTAGCACAATTAAATAGCAAAAGCGGAAGTGATAGTAGTTTTTAAATTCTCTGATGAGAGATTTCTCTTAATTTTAAGAGGATAGATTACATGAATGCAGGCCTCCCGTTAAGCCTGTATTGTCCAAAAGGTTTCCTTTAACATTACAGGAAAATTCTTATTTGAAGTATTCTTTGCTGTGTATATTATTGTATGAATTGTGTATCTTTGGTTTATTCATTCCTGACAATCAGACTATGTTCTCTTGTTCTCAGCAGGGGTCTGTGAAGGAGCCTACAATCTGAGTAATATTCATGAATATTAAATTGCATTGTCCTCGTGGTATACAAATCCACAGAAGGCCAAAACTGAACATGTGCACAAGGACAACGTGAGCCTAGCCAACGTCAAGTGTTCCAGGTTTCTCTAGAAAGAGTTGTGAGAAAAAAGAAAAGAAAAGACGCAGCACTGCTGGCATGTAACACAGTTTCTGAAGACTGTGATCCTTGTACTGTTCATGTAGAGATATTTCACTCCCAGTCTGGGCAAATGAATTACTCCCCTTTGGTTTAGCTTTCTGAGAACTTTGCTCCTCAAGTTTCTGGCAGTTGTATGGTCAGCACGACAAGAGGGTTCAGTGAGTCTGAAACGCTGTCAGTGATCGACGAGGGGCTTATGTTTCGGTGACTTTGCTTTCTTCATTTTGGCACGCAGCTTCTTTTCCTCAAAGAGGTAAAACAAACCATGGAGAACATGAAGAGAAAAACCCTTTGTATCTCATCTGACACCAGATGGATCACCCTAGCCCCCGCCGGCAGCGAGCTTGGTAGTGTATGAGAAAGGGGAACTGGGACCTCACAGAGCTTTGTCCTGGCCACTGTACAGCCAAGTTGACCAGGGGAAGTCATAAAATCACATATCATTTGGTCCATTCCTATAAATGTACTGTACTTGCAACTCAGCCTTCTAAGCTGTGAGTAATCATTGTATTCTTTTCTTGTTGAATCATAATATCTTTTTGTATTGCAGCTCTATTAAACTGCTCTCACCATCTGTATTCCCATGGCCAACTCTACCTTTCCAGTCAATATATAATTTTTCCTCTAACTTATTAAGATTATTACACAGCAGTCATCGCTGCTTTCCCTCCCACGATTCCTGTATTTTATAGCTGCCATTTTTACTGCAATAATAAAATACCTTAGAGTAGGTGGTTTATAAAGATCAGAACTTTATTTCTCAGAGTTCTAGAGCCAAAAATCAAGGCAGATAAGCTGTCTGGCACAGCCTCCTTCCTGTTTTATGGAAGGGTACCTCTACGCTGTCTCATGACGTGGTAGAAGGTGCAAGACAGCTCCCAGGGGTCTCTTTCTAAGGGTATAAATCCCACCCAGGAGAACTGCACCCTCATAATCTAAGGTCTTCTTCTAGAGTGCCAGGATCCTCTGGATTAGGAGCTCAGCATATGAATGAGGAGGCAAACTCATATTTAGACCACAGCAGATATACTTACACTTCTTGGGTCTCTCACTTCCTCTCCCAAGGTCCTGTATGTACTCTCAATCCAACTGTTTGACATTTTTCTTCTATTTGACAGTATACGATAATCAGCAATGGAAGGACCCACTAAGTTACAGTTCCTTTCATCTCCTCTCTAGTTTTCACTCCCTTTTACAGAGAAGATCTTCCGCCTCCATTATTGTTTTGTATAAGTACGTGCATTAGTTCCTACATCTTCATGCACTGCTGAAATAAGTGATGGAAACCCCTCATGCTTTGTTATTTTCATATTTTCTTTTTTCTTATCTCTAGCACTTATTATATTGCCTCCAAATTTTTTATCCTGCTTCTTTTGCTTTTAATTTACTCTTATCTGCCATCCCATTTCCTAAAGATAAGAGTTTCCAAAGATCCAATCCTAAACACTAGTTTTGCCTTTCTGTACTTTAAAAAACAATAAACTATTTTATCCTTGTCTTTCAAACTATTTCCACTGCCTAAAAACATTTTCTCTCTCAGCTTCTTCCCTGTCTAAATTCACACCTCATCGCCTTCACTAACTGGAACTAATGTTAAATACCTAAACTCCTCTTCATAATAAACTCTCTTTCTGGTTCCAGTTTTGATCATTCTGGAACATTCTCAGGCTCATGTGACTCTTTCCTGTGAGAAAAAAAGTTTCACAAAGTCTAACTAGCATTGTCAGGTCTATCCGAACAACCAGAACAGTGCTGACACATCAGCATCACTACACAAATATTCCCCAAATGAATGATGAGGGATGGATGAATCTTGGTCCTTTGGGCTTGAATATGTTCAGTGATCTTGGCTCTTGGTCACCTGAGTAGCCAAAATGTGGTCAAGTTGTTTGGCATTACCTTTATGGTATTTCTCCTCTACCCTCTGTTTTCAAGGCTGTTACTTTGGTGCTTTAAGTTTTATTAATTATTCTCATTTGGCTTCTCATCTTAGACTCCCACTTTGTCTTTCCAATGTCAAGAGTAATTTCTCCTTTCAATTCCTTCCAGCTCCTTCTATGCACCAGGCATATGGATCAGGTGTGTCAGGTCCCACACTCACGGCTCACACCTCAGACACACTCATAAAATGCACTCTTGTTGAATCAGACACATTGCATTCATTCCTCTACTCTCACCACACATTTGAGGTGTTTCTTTACTGGTAAAATATGTGGTATGTGAGTAGATGTGGAGTAATTAGTGCTGCCAGAGTGAACATTAAAAACAACAACAACAACAACAACTCTTATTTGGTCACTTCCTGGTAATTAAAACCTTAAATGACTCTTCTTTGCCTAGTAAACTATGTGAGCTTCCTCAATCTTAATTGAGACTATGACCTTTTCTTTCCATCCAGTTTCATGGCCCGCAACCATTTGCCACAGTGATGCATCTTTCCCCACTGGTTCATCCTGTTCTCTGATCATTCTGCGATACTTCACAGATTGTCATCAGCATTTTTTTCTAGAATGCTTCAAATAACATCCTTATCTCTGTCTTCCTGCTAGAACTCTATCTGCTCTTCAAGTCTCATTTTCAAGACTATAGTAATTTGTACACAAAAGTGAAGCAGTAAAAGAAGGTAAAGAAAACAGAATTTAAGGGCCTGTTTTATCAAATTCCTGCCCAACCTTACAAAATCCCTCTCTGTTTGCCTCTGTGGAAGACTCATGTGTATCTCTGAGTATACACAGTGTTTAAAATAGTGTGGTTCAAATTAGCATCGCTGTACTTTGCTTTTATAGTCTTGAAGCAGTTACAGTTTTGTGGGATAGACTGTCAAAAACATAATAAAATGCACCTATTATATGACAGTGCCTAAATGAATTAGGGTTGAATAATATACAGAACTGAAAACTTTTTTATCATATTTTTTTCAATTTTCCCCCTATTTATTTTTTGTGCAAATAAAATAATACATTTAGTTATTGAGATATAAGCAATGACATCTATTAACTCATATATATATATATATATATATATATATATATATATATATATATACTTTTTTTTTTTGAGACAGGGTCTCGCTTTTGTAGTTCAGGCTGGCCCTGAGCTCAGCTTCAAACTCACATCACAGCAATCTTCCTGCCTTTGCCTCCCAAGTGTTGGGATGACAAGCATGAGCCACCACACCCAGCACTGTGGTATGCGGTACTGGTTGCTGCTGGGCGTGAGTCTCCATGTCCAGTATTGTATGTGATTATTGAGGATTGAACTCGGGCCCTTGTGCTTGCAAGACAGCCTCCAGAACCACTGAGCCAAATCCCTGACCCTATCTCATCAATATTAATGTTGTAAATTTCTATGTAAATAGGCAGCAGCATCTGCTCTATGTTAAGAGAAAGATACTTCAGGTATTCTGAGCATCCAGATACTGGTCTTACGGGATGCAGTTGGAGAGTCAGCTAAGCACCTACACCTGGTGACTGGGTACTGCTTAGTGATGGTCCAACCACAGCTTTAGTTACACACACCACGGTCTTTGTGTTTATGTATTTACAACCTGAATTTTAATTCACAGTCCTTCTCTCAGGATCTGCCAAGATCAGAAGTTTTGTAAGCCAAATGTCTGCTCAGGAAGCCATTAATTAATACCTCTTCACACACAGAGCTCACTCTGATTTCCCTTCTGCTTCTTCCATTCATGTTTCTGACGTCCCTCTTGGTACACAGGTAGTATCAAAAGCTGTACCTATTAGTTAACTTTCATATCACTTTTAAGTCTACCCTGGTATTTATGCTTATCAGCCATCCACAGATAGGCTGCTTTTTATAGAGCTAGAAGGACCCAAGCCGACACTCTATAGGGAACCCTGAACAATGTTAGTGGCATAATAAAGAGATCTTTTAGAGAGAAATTTATGCTCATTGAAGATTAGAATAACATAAACAAGGGCAAAGGAGACACTTAAAAATGGAAGATTAGTGGATGTAGGAGTGAGTGACGGAAAAAGAAAGAAATAGAAATCAAGAGACTCAGAGCCAATGAATGACTGAAAAGCAACATAAATAAAACAGCCTACATACATAGGATGCTCAGTAATTATACAGAAGTTAAAAAGCTACGTGTAAATCTGGAGCTTATCTGATCTGAATCCTATTCACATCCTTTTAATGTCATCCCATCTCCTTTCGTGTGTGTGTGTGTGTGTGTGTGTGTGTGTGTGTGTGTGTGTGACTTTGAGGAACGACAATTCCTATTCATTTACGATAGAATAGTCCTTGCGTGCCTCCCTCTGAATGCTGTGCTTCCCTGGGATGACTAATGTGAGAAGTGAAAAGGGCCATTGGTTTAGCAATGGCTGCCATATGGCAGCTGAGACACAGACACCCTCAGGCAACACAAATGAATAGTTTCTTGCAAGTGAAAATGCCACTTAGAGCAAGGAAAATCATGACTAACAGATTTGGGAGTAACTTAGAGTTCTAATATGGATGCTTGTTTGGCATTCACTGAGACCTAAATAAAAATCAACTCTGAATCATCAGTGGAAATTAATGACAGTTGAATCTATTCTTCTAAGATGAGAGTGAGGCCTTCCTAGATGATAGCCGGGGCTTCTGTGCCCAGAATAATTAGCCTGTAAACTCCTCTGACAAGGCTGTGAATAAGTCAAATGAATACAGTCTCAGTTCAATTTGGAATTAAATTGCCACTTACAGTTCTGCTGGCATCTGAGCTATGTTGGCCTTTAGACAAGTGTGTTATTTATTTGTTTGTTTAATGGCTGGCCCATGCAGCATGTCACACAATCACAGCCCCTGCTCGGCAGTACGAACGGTAACTATGATAGTCACAGTTCTGTTTTCACTGTGCTTTAAAACCATTTAGGTGCTTTCAAGATGAGCTAGCACTCTTCCCAAGGAGACTAGTTGAAGCCACGCATGCTTGCTTGCTTGCCCGAGTCTCTTTCTTTTCTTTCTTTCTTTCTTTCTTTCTTTCTTTCTTTCTTTCTTTCTTTCTTTCTTTCTTTCTTTCTTTCATTCTTTCTTTCTTTCTTTCTCTCTCTCTTTCATTTTTTTTTCTTGAGATGGGGTCTTTGTACTTCAGCCTGGCCCTGAACTCACTATGTAGCCCAGGCGAGCCTTGAACTCACTGAAATCCTCCTGCCTCTGCCTCCTGAGTACTGGGATTATAGGCATGAGCCACCACGTCTGGCATTGTGTATGTGGTCACCTGGGATCGAACTCAGGACCTTGTGCTTTCCAGGCAGAAGCAGAACTACTCAGTTCATTCAAGCAAGTCTCGGCCATCCAAAATATAAATAAGAGAATTAATTACCTGCAGAAACAGGGACAATTGTTTTTCCCCCCTAAGGAAATATTTGATATTTTTCAAAAATAACCTTTTGGGCTTTTTTTTTTCTTTTAACTTCCTGACAGTCTATGCATTAAGGAATTATATATCCTCATTCCTCTTAGAGTTTCTGTTACTGTGTTTCAAATAGGCAATGACTTCCCCTTAAAAGCTACTTATACTCTCTTTGCTGTACGTGTCTCTTCCTGGATATGGTTTAGATTTTGCCAGTAGAACAGAGTTGTGTCTAATTTGAAAGGCAGAATAGAAAACCAATTTTTCCTGCCAGAAGGGAGGTTCTCCAGGCTCTACGACAGCAGGAAGTTCTTGCAAGACTAGCTTGAGTCATTCACTGCAAATCACCTTCTTGAGCTCTGGTCGCCATTTTCTGCACTCTCCTGACCCCTAGTGGCAGCAACACTGACTCTACGTACCAGGGTGGCTGGGATCTGAAAGCTCGTGCCATCTTCCTCCTTAGTCCTTCCAACAGTCTATTGTGCACCCAAATCCTTGTATTAAAACAATTACAATTTGAAATACCTCGGAAGTTTCTGTATTTAAGTGAACTATCCCCTTAATCCACCTTTAAGGATTATAACGGAACACTTTCTCTTATGTGGCAGTAAGTAGTGACAGACCTTATTCTGCTCTTATTTTTAAAAAAGAGCTTCATGAATGTTTAATTCACGTATTATAGAATTACCCCATTAAAAGTATATTATTCAGTGACTTCAGTACATTTATATAATTATATATACCATTTCTGGATTTTAGAATTTCATTCCTCCCCTACACCACCTTTAACCACCACTCTCTAGTTTTCCTGATGTCAGCTCTACACAATCTATTTTATGTCTATTCCGACTTTCCACATAAATCAAATTATGTAACATATGGTCTGTTGAGTTTGATTCTTTCATTTATCATAATATTTTTAAGGTTCATCCACACTGTAGCATCTTTTTTTTGGTACATAGAGCTGAGTAATTAGTATTGCACTATGTGGACATACATTTTATTAAGGAACTCATTAGTGCTGATGAATATTTGAGTTGTTTTCACTTTTTAGCTGTTACAAGATGTAACCATCTAGGACTTCAATCCATTGATGTATATCCATAGAAAAAACAGAGTAGAGACACATAGAGGGGCAAGGTCATGTGAAGCTAGAGGAATTGGTTGGAAATTTTCAGCCACAAGTCCAGGGATTCGCTGAAGCTTCTGAACTAGTATTTTCCATATGCCAGTCATTACTGTAGGCATAGGGAGTTCTTCTTGCTTCTGCTACCATGGGCAGAATGAATATGATAATTGTAGATAAGTATAAGGCCTGTAAATAAAGTGCAAGTCAATGGGATAGAGTGTGACTAGAGTACTGACAACTGCTAAAATATGTGATCAAGAAACTTCATTGATGAGATGATGTTTAAGGAGCTGGATATAATGAAACAACTCCTCTCAGAGAGACAGAAGGTGCCATTGGAGATGGTTAATGTAGGATGCTGTAAGCAAAAGCTCCTTGAGGTCAGATTCCGGAGAACTTTCCAGGCTCTGTTGAAAATGTAGGTGCTCTATGAGGAATGCCTGAAGGAGGAGCTTGAGGAAATAAGGAAGTTATCTCATAAATCAGGATGAATGAAGTCTTTCTTCTCTAAGAGGAGACAGGCAAGGAACAGGTTTGGGGGTACAGGTTTGGGGGTGCTATTAAAAATTCTGCTCTGAACATGGTAAATTTGAAATGTCTACTAGACATTTAAGTAAATGACAAGTAGAATTTGCACATATGAGTTTGGAACTTATTGATGAGTTATATACCCAGAAGCCATCAGCGTATAGATTATGGCTAAAGAAGTGGCATTGGATTCAGTTAACTTCAAAAAATATAAAAGGAATACAGGAGGAGAAAAGGGAAGGGAAAAGAAAGGGAAAGAAGAGGAGAAAAGGAGAGAGATGAGCTCTAGAGAATAGCCTCATTTATATTCTTCCATATTAGTTGACTAAACTAACATAAAAATGGAGGCGTTTTCTGTAACAAAATGTTTAGGAAGTATAATCTCATAAAAAAGATTAAAATGTCCTACAGGTTGTAATTTTTCAGTTGTACCATATATTACTGAATATTTGTATAAAACGAACAAAAACTGACTTGATAAAGTAATGACAGCTTGTGATCTTCACTAGGGCCGACCCAGGGAAATGATTGGTAAGGAGTTTAAATGGCATAAACTGAGAATAGCATGCATCCTATGGCTAGAGAAACTGGGTATCATCGTAAGAGGTTTTCTTCTATGTAGGAAGTAAAAAGATGGAGCAATATGGAGAGGACTATGTTGGATGATGGATAGGATTTCAAGAGATGAGAGTAAAAGGTCAAGTTTTTGTGCAGAAAGAAATCAGAGAGTAGAAAGAAAGAAACTGATGAATTGGGAAAGAAAACAGTGACAGGAGGAAAAATCCTGGGGCTAAGAAAGGATTGATTCTGGGGACATAAGTATTTATTTATTTTTATTTATTTATTTACTTTTTGTGTGTGTGGTACCAGAGATCGAACACTAGCCCTTGTGCTTCCAAGGTAGGTGCAGTATCATTTGAGCTAACTCTTCAGCCTTGACATGAGTATTTATTCCTTGATAAGAATAGCAAGTCAGCAAGTCTTTTTTATTGTATCAGAAAAAAAGGAAAACAATAAAACAATTGCAGGATAGAAACAGGCAGGTTGAGGTAATTGTGTTAACTTTATTTATTTATTTATTTATTTATTTATTTATTTATTAGATAAGGTCTTGCTTTGTAGTTCAGGCTGGCCCTGAGCTCATTATGTAGCCTAGCTAGCCTCAAACTCCTGCCTCCTACCTCTGCCCTCCAAGTGCTGGGATTACAGGCATGAGCCAACACACCCAGCATGGTGGTATGTGGTTACTGGGGACTGAACTAGGGACCTTGCACTTGGAAGGCAGAAACCCGAACCACTGTTCTAAATCCCTGGTCCTGTGTCAACATTTTAAAGGCCGCTATATAGGAAAAATACTCATTACTTTTAGATAATCATCTGAATATAATTTAATTTTTAAAAACTATTTAAGAATGATAAAGACCTAAAATAAATCAGCTCACCCATTTGAAAAATATTGCTCTGTTCAACAAAGCTCAAATCTGTAACCTTAAATGTTGAACTCATGAGGACAGTTTCTTAAATTCATGGACAAATCTGCAACATTTGTTTTCCTTGAAGAAAGTATTCCTCATTAAAAAGCTTCTGTGAATATCTTACTGCTCTTCTGCCATGCTTCATCTGGACAGAAGGGACATGTGGGCTGTATTCTCCATTCATACGTAACCCCATATGGGTGCTGGTGATTCATCCCATTATTTTATCATTTATGATATTAAATGATCCTGTATAAAGAAGACTTACCCTGGCCCCTCTTCTGTGCATGTACTCTCTCTCTGTGCTGTGTGCGATCTGGCTTACCATTTCACTCCACTGGCACCTGTGGGATCAGTGGGGAAGTGAGAGCTTGCACATCTGTGACAGGATGGGAACTGTGCTTCCTATTTCCCATAGGTAATGTGCTAATAAGTAACTTAGAAAAAGGAGAGGATATTCTTTCCTGATGGAGAGTGTGAATCAAGGTTTACTAAAGAGATGAAATCTTTTTCAGGAAGATAATAAATAATGACTGACCTTGGAATATGGA
Organism: Petromus typicus; assembly: GCA_004026965.1. Taxonomy (NCBI): domain Eukaryota; kingdom Metazoa; phylum Chordata; class Mammalia; order Rodentia; family Petromuridae; genus Petromus; species Petromus typicus. The sequence goes on along the minus strand of PVIR01000070.1, from coordinate 3,143 downwards.
GCAATAGGGTAAAACACCAGCCCCAGGGAGAAGCCAGCATAATTAAAGACTAGTCATATGTGTGACTGGTACACAGGTCCATGAGAGAAACAAGTGTGGGATAAATTTGTAAATATAAATTGAACCTAGTTAGAAGGTGATCTAGATTTAAAGGTAGAAACATTGCAAAAGTATTGCTGAAATCAACAGATAGAAATGATGTTCTTAAATATGGGAGGTGAGAGGTCTAACATGATTAAAATCATGTTTTTGAAAGATAAATTAGGCTATTATGTGCCAGTGATACAAGCATGAAAAGATGTGAAGAGAAATTGCTGTCAACCTTGTAGAAAACTTTAGTTAGGAAAAGCAGGTCAAATTAAACAAATATCCTTGGTCACTGTCTGTTTTATTTCCATTATGCTTCAAATAAGAATGATGTTTCTTTTTAAATTAAACAGTTTAAATAAAAAATGAAATATCCCAAGTAAAACAAGGTCAAAAATTTTATTAAAGTCTTAAATATCCACCGGACTGCAAAAGCATTGACCATATTTTCTATTGAAATGTCCCTGTAAGAAAATCTTGCCAAGTAAAAAGCTTCAGATTATTATCTAGTCCAAAATATGTTATTCATAAAATGATCACTGCTACCAGAGTGCAGTCAGCTAAATATTCTGTGCTCAAAGCATTTTTATTTGAGTGCTTTCTACCATATATGATCCATTTTAAAGGATGAGAAGATAATTCATTGCCTTTATTAATGAATGCATTTGCAGTTATTCAAGTAAAAGTTTTACATTTCCCAGATTTCTAATCATTAGGGTAAAATATCCTATACTTATGATTTAAAGGAGAAGAGAAGTTAATTAAGTTTATGGTTTGGGGGTTTTGATCATGGTAGACTGGCTCCAAGCCAGAGACAACATGGTGAATGGCATGAAGAGGAAGAGCAGAGGACAAGGACGCATACATATAACAAAATTCCTTAGTGGGAAACACAAAGGCGACTTGTACTATATTGTAGATGAAGAAGAGCAGAGGACACGAATGCATACATATAACAAAATTCCTTAGAGGGAAACAAAAAGGAGGCTTGTACTATATTGTAGATGATTTATTAATAATAAAAAATGATTAATTTTGATTTAGTATTTATTGTCCAAGCAAATAAAAAATTAGCAATAATGAAGAGTAATGCAAAGTAATGTAATATAAAAATTTCAGTGTCACACTGTGTCTTCACCCACAAGGGATGATTCCAACATAATCAAAGGGTTTGGGTTCTGATTATTCCCACTCTCTGGTAGAATAAAATAATATTTTATAAGCTTCTTACAAGTTGCTCACTTTTTAAGACATGTCAAGAATACAAGAAAGTTTATATAGCTATAATGCTCACAGAAAATATAAATCTTCATGCAAAGTACATTTTAGTATTATTAACTGAAAATATATGGCAGTTTTAATAATATTTAATAAATAATGTAAATATATAATATTTAATTATATTTCTAATAATAGAAATATTGAATAATATTGTTATCATTATCCTTGAATTATACACATAAAAATCAGAAATACTCAGAAGTTTAGATACTCTATTAATGTAGAAAAAAGTTCACTTTTAAAATCACTGAATAGACAATGGCCAAAAAATGAATAAATAAAGGTGTGATTTGAATGGTAAAATCCACAACTTTTCTCCAGTGCAAGTACACAGCTTTGTGTATCCTCCAATCAGAATAAATACATTTGTCAGATGATGGTGGTACATTCAGAAAATTGATCATTTTCAGACTTAATTTTCTAGGCTATGAAGCAAGAAATAGTACATTTAAGTAGGGCTATGGGAAAAAATGAGAATTAAGTTGTGTCTTATACTGGTACAAATCCCCATTATGGAGTGCAATCATGATGCATATATGTAATGTACCATTAAAGATTTAAAAAATAAAGACATTTAAAAAAAAAAAAGCTCAGTGATCATTTTCTCCCAAAATAATAAAATTTAAATTAAAATATAAGGTAACTTAGATAAATCAATAAATTTTACATATTTAGAAATCTGAAAATTATGAAAAGAAGTTATTGTGAAAGAAGGTGAGATAATGCAAATTTTAAAAATACTTAGAAGTAGCTAAAATATGCATGTTTTACCTCAAAACCTGTGCAAGATATAAAAACAGTGCTTTAAAGGAAATATATAGCTATAATATTTATAGTAGTAAAGAAAAATGTCTAAAATAATAAATATTTATAAAGGGAATACAAAATAAACTTGAAAGTAGAAGAAGCAAAGGAATGAATTAAAGAACTAGAATGCTTACAGATGGATACCAGAGGGGAGATCATTTCCAGAATGGCTCAAAGTTACAAAAACTGAAATAGCTAAAGTCCTAAAGGTAAGAAAATGTCCACAGCAAATAATGACAATTTAACTTCTTCTTTTCCAATCTTTATTCCTTGTATTTCTTTCTCTTGCCTAATTGCTATGGCTAATATTTCCAGAACTATATTGAACAGAAGTGGTGAGAGAGGACACCCTTGTCTTGTTCCTGATCTTAGTGTGAAAGGTTTCAACTTTTGACCATTTAGTATGATACTGGCTGAAGGTTTCTCGTAGATAGCTTTTATTAGTTTGAGATAGAGACCATCTATTCCGATCTTCTGTAGGATTTTGAACATAAATGGGTGTTGTACTTTGTCAAACGCTTTTTCTGCATCAATTGAGATGACCATATGATTTTTGTCCTTAAGCCTGTTAATATAGTGTATAAAATTGATTGATTTACGTATGTTGAACCATCCTTGCATCCCTGGGATGAATCCAACTTGGTCCGGGTGTATAATCTTTTTGATAATTCTCTGTATTCTGTTTCAGAATCAGCCAACGGCAAATGTTGGCGAGGCTGTGGAGAAGAAGGAACCCTTCTCCACTGTTGGTGGGACTGTAGACTCGTACAACCCCTGTGGAGATCAGTTTGGAGAATCCTCAAAAAGCTAGGATTGATGGTCCCATTTGACCCGGCCATTGCCTTGCTAGGTATATACACAAAAGAATTAAAAGACTCATATCACAGTGACATATGTGCACCCATGTTTATAGCAGCCCAGTTTGTGATTGCTACATCTTGGAAACAACCCAAGTGTCCATCAACTGG
>PVIR01000069.1:305000-314297 GCA_004026965.1 Petromus typicus | reverse complement strand
TTAAGGTTTTTTTGAGACAGGGTCTCGCTTTGTGGTTCAGGCTGGCCCTGAGCTCAGCCTCAAACTCACATCACAGCAATCCTCCTGCCTCTGCCTCCCGAGTGCTGGGATTACAGGCGTGAGCCACCACGCCCGGCACTGGTATGTGGTATTGGTTGCCGCTGGGGTGAATCTCCACACCCAGTATTGTTATGTGGTTACCGGGGATCGAACCCGGGTCCTTGCCCTTGCAAGACAGGCGCTGGAACCACTGAGCTATATCCCCGGCCCCTGTGAGTGACTTTCTTCAACCAAACACTTCCTCTATTCCTTTCTTGTCATGGAGTCAGCCAACCATAGACTGAATCTTTTAAGAGTTGTGTGCCAAAATAAACTCAGGTATTGTCTCAGCAATAAGAAAGTGATTAAGATAGGGTGTGAGTGATAGACTTGGGACTTCCGCTTTGATGCCCCCCACTGGACTAGTTAAACAAGGAGCTGAGATGTACACAGGACTGAGAAGTTTACAAAACACACCCAAGCAAAAAGCTTGGTGGCACTGTTGAAATGGCAGGATCCAAAAGTCCAGCTCATGAACAACGAATCCAAGTAACGCAAATAAAAAGCAATTTCCTTCCTTTCTGCACCCGTCTCCAGGAGGCGGAAGGTCAAGGGAAGAACAGGGGGAAAGCCTGCAACAATAACCACAGGCACAACTACAAAAAGCTCAGTAAAACAAAAAACGTTCCTAAACTTCACAAATTCGGAAGAGCTTCCCACAAAAAAACTTTCCTCCCCAAGATGAAATGAAAATGTTAAGGCTTGCCTCCTGGAAGTTGGGCGTGGGAAGTCTATTCTACAATCAGCAGGTACAGTGGCCTGCAGGCTCCATACTCAATCCCTCCCTCATGCAAAGGTTCTGTGCGCTTCAGACACCTGAAGTTCACTAGTCCTGAGAGATGGGATATGTCCTCTAACTCTCCTTCACACTCCGGCCATCCCACCTAAACAGAAAGCCCTTCTGCATGTTTGCGTGGTTATGAATTGTTACTTACAGGGCCCCTCTCAGCATGGAAAAAAATGCACCAATCATTCCCTGAATGTCCTCTTGTGGCTTCTGACAGAGAGAAGAGTGTCAAGGGGTGAGGGGGGTGTTGTGGAATGAATTAACATAATGACTCAAAACTGCACTAATGTTTCACAGCTTTTTTTATTAGCAATACCAAGATAAGTTATTGAAGCATTTTTAGTATTGTTTTACATTCCATTCATAAATGACCTAACTTGTAACTCAGCATACAGCACACTTAAAGATATAGTTTGACACTTATTCAGAAAGCTACAATTATGATAACTTACATGCCTTCATTACCAGGAACACCTTAATATATCTTCTAATTACTTCAACAATACTCTATTCCAAAGCACATGGTAACCCAGTACAAGTTTATACATTTGGCTTCAATCACCATTTTTTTTTTTTTTTTAAGTCGCGAATGTCAAGGTGCTGCTTGCTGGAATTTTACTGTCATCTGTTCCTGGTTAATACGACGACCTGACACAATAGTAAACTAGTAATGTTTCTGCTTAAATACTATGGAGAAAGATAATGACTGCACTTCTCTGTATTCTTCTAAAAGTGTTACAAAATACAGGACAATCAGACACAAGTGGTAATGCCCACAAGACCACCACGGGGCCCGCCTTCTATAAACTCAGGTGAGCTGGTAGAACAGACCTCCAGCCAGGTTACTTTTACAAGGGAAGGGATCTGCCATCAATCTACCAGCATTTGTCACTCAGGATTTACGACATGAAGGGAATTGTTTTCTCCCGTACAAGTTAGGAAGCCTGCACAATCCATGACTAATAGTAGAACATACGGGGCAATATTTTTAGCCTTCCTGATTCTTTGCTATATATACTGTAGGTTGGTGTGCCGTGTGTATACACATACCTATGCCAATAGTAATTATTTATTCAACACACATATGTGTATACATTCTTCTCTTGACTTTACACGATTAAAAGCTTCAGATAACCACCGAAGAGCACGAACAGACAAGGGCAAATCCAGATAGACCGACTAGGACAGGGGGGTCACTTACCTGCAAGAAAATGTGCAGATTCATTAAACAATCCAGAAACTATAGAAGCTAGAGGCATTTGCAAACAAGGGCAGGGCCACATCTCCTAACTGTTTAATAGAATCATGACAATAAAGCAATACTTATAAAATTTGGTCCTTCCGTCTCTGGTGAAAGCAAGAATAGTCTACATGATTAGAGCAGGTTGGCAATTAGACGTAGAGGTGCTGTTGATCAGCGCTAAGTAATAAGAGATAATTACTACTTATTTGAAACCTGGGCTCTGCACACATCTGAAAATGCAAAGAAAGAAGGAACCTGTTTCTTTCAGCTGCTAACATGCGGCCTGAATCTTAGATGCTGTCAGTTCCGACTATCACCTCCTTTCAGTGACCTAAGGAGGTAGATGCCAGAACTCAAGCCACAGGGATCTGCTTGCATCCACAGAAGATATCCATGAGGCCACACAACTTCTACCTCAGGTGGTGGTTACTGGTATTGGGAGAATTTGCATTTCTCCTTGGACATGAGCACCTGTTCTAACAACTTTCTCTTCTCTCAAAATTCTCTTCCTCCTTCCCCAAATGCTAAGCCATTACCAGAAAAAATTTATAAATACATGTGTATATTTTGAACCAAAGAGCTCGGTTGGTCTCTCCTGTCTCTCAGGCTTGATCCCGTGAGGTAGGCACCGTGAGCTCACAAGAGAATATGGATGCAACAACCAACATTAATGCTACCAGACTTTTCTCTGGTTTCAGAGGCACTGTTGATTCAGACAGTAGCTTTTGGAGCTCAAACTTTGCAGCAAAAGGAAAGGAACATAAACAAGGCTAAATGTCACCAGTGTTTGCCGACTTACAGACACCAACCATTTGTTTGTTCTGAAATGATGAGTGGACCATTTGGCAAATACAATGGTATTCACACAACAGTTCTATCATCCTGCAGTACAAATGACATCATATCCGTGGAATTCCCATTTCATTTACAAAGAGAGAAAGGGAGAAGGAGGAGGAGGAGGAGACAGCCAAAAGATTTTGGAAAGGGGTGCCATCCAAAGGGGCTGCCCCTTTTCTAACATGGCATGTACCGAACGGCTGTGGATAAGGGAGGGGACAGAAAGGCTGGTTTCTGCAGAGATTCTAGTGGACATCTCCTAAACTTTGTCCTGCAAGAGTAATGGCAGAAGCTCCACAGCCAGCTGTAAGGCAGCAAGAAGGGACAGAGCAGGCAGCATGGAGTGATGATTTGCATGAAATTACGAAGTTCTGCGCTTTGACTTCATGGTATGCCAAGTTGTCCTCTTTGCTAGGGGCTAATGTCAGAAGTTACACTCACTACGACTGGGGTTGGGCAGGACCATGGAGATCACTGGCTAACCTGTAAATGATTGAAGAAAGAAAGAGCAAAATGTACTTTCCCCACAGGTCTTTCAAGCCAATCCGTGTAAGAATCAGTTCACAGAAAAGGAGAAGAAGAGTTGCTCATTTGGCTTTAAGTAAAGCAAGATAACACCCCAGATGATAAAAGAAACCCCCTGGGATGTCCGCGCTCCCGGGTTAATTGCCTTCTCTTCCCTTCCTTGGGGTTGGCTGGATTTAGAATAGGTTACCACACTCTTGGCCGACTAGGATTCTGTGGTCTCTTCCAGGGTCGCTGTTCGAATTTGCCCTTCTTCCTTCCTTAGAACATGCTGGTTCCAGAGCTACAACTTCGACTGTTCCAAAAAACCAAAAATGTAGTGATTTCCATGGACATTGCATCCTGGCCTGTGCTTATGATGTCTACACATGTGTATTCCACTCTGATGGTGTTTCATACCCCTGAGCCAGGGCTACCCTGGGAGTTTTTCTACTTGACTGAAGACCTTTGCCATTTCTCAAGGACTTATTGCTTTGCCTCCTATCAGGAATATCACTGAGTGGAAAATGAAATACTGTGATGATTGGGATGAGACATCGTCACAAAACCATCAGAATCCTTTCAAAGCGAACTGTCCTATGTGCCCCCAAATAACCACCAATGACATGGCACGGAAGACATAATAGCATCAAACACGCTTCTAGAAAACCAATGGAAAGTAAAATTTGTGCTTATTTCATGCTAAAGGAACCATCCCAAGTGAAAGATGTTGGGTGTGGTCATCACTTCCTCCAACAGCTACAGGTAGATACCTCTATAACGGGAAGAAAACTCAACCGGGAAGCACTTATCTGAGTTCCTCAGCTCTTAATGAAGTCTGTTGCCTTGTCTCATTCCTATACTGATAGCCATCTGTGAGGAAGCAAGCTTTCACAAAGTCCAGACAGACCGATGTGGTCTCTTGTTTCTGTGTATGCTGGCTGTTGGCGGTGATGCTGATGGCTGGCTCTGGATCAGGCGTTCTCCTGGAAGTCTTCCATGCATGCAAAGAAACATAGCCTGGCAGACATAGCTATCCTAGGCCCATGTGGGTCTAGAGGTCCTCTGTCTCTGGAAAGTGTCTTTAGCCTTACATAGTAATGGACAAAGCCCTGTAACTGTACAGGTCTTCTGTAGGCAACGACAGGGATGAGGTTTTGCATCACTGTACTAAGGCTGACCACACGAATACATCCTTCTTTACACTAGAGCAGGCGAGCGATGACCCGTGGGCCAGTTTCAGCCAGCCCACCGTTTTAGTTCACACAGTTTTATTGGAACACTGCCACACCCCTTCAATTGTATATTGTTTACAGCTCCTTTGGTGTTATGAGCCCAAGCTGAAGAGCACACGGACTCCATGGCATTCAAACTTAAAACATTTACTCTCTCTGGCTGTTTAAGAAAGCATGGTTGGGTCAGGGATTTAGCTCAAGTAGTACTGCACCTACCTTGTGAGCACAAAGGCTTGAGTTCAATCCCCAGTATCACAAAAAAAAAAGAAAGAAAAGAATGAAAGCATTGTCTGTGCCTTCTGTTTGATACTTTGTAGTTGGGAAAATGGCGCATGTGCTTAGGCTGCCTGTGCTCAGAATCACAGGAGGACAAAAGTCACGTTTTAAGAGTTTAGTTTAGCTATCTTGGTTCATGCCATTACACATTTTCAGGGAAGAGACTTAACTGGGCTCTATCTTTTTAGGGGAGAGAAGTTCTCAATTTTCTCACTGCTGCAGAAGCCCGGAGGACCCTTACTACACTGCCACAGGCAGAATCTGGGTGAGGATGGGTTCCTGAGGGTGGCCTTGACCTCTCAGTGGTCCTCTGGCCTAGTCTGCAGACACTGTGCCCGGGGCTTTGAGCCCACGATCCCAGGCCGACAGGTTCCCCTGCTCTGCCGGGCTTTCCACAGTGGCAGTAACTCCAGAACAGAGCATCTCAGGGAAAGGAATTGTGTTCTTCTCTCTCCCTGCCTTTTCCTTAACTGACCAATTTTTTCCCATCCATCCTTCCCCTGGGGACTCACGAAAGGATACAGAGTAAAACCTGCTTATGAAAACCAACACAGCAATTCCACACTCCGGCCATTTGTCTCAGTTTCAAAAAGCAAGGAGAAAGGGTGAGCTGTTTGCTTTTGACATGCGCAGGGCCTGGGATGGAACACTGTCTTGACTCCACGCAGCCATTTCCAGGTGCTTCGCTGACTGGTCTTTGTACTGACTACAGGTGCAGTGAAACTTGGGCCTTTTCCCCTCACTTGGACCTATAAGCTATATGCTGACCAACACGCCCAACCTTCTTTCTCAGACTGGACGAAGGGAGCTCCCGAGTCTCCAGTCAGTGGGTGTAAACGCTTTATATTATGCAGAGCCTGTGGAACCTATCTCCTTGCAAGCCTGAGGTCAAACCTATCCCCACAAAACCAAGAGCACAGCCATGTTCTGTGGTGCTGTAGGGTCTTTTATCATCATGTTCCTCAAAAAAGTTCAGGAAATAAAGGTCTGGATTTCCTGTAACAGGGTCAGACCCATAGTGGGAGCTGCCCAATCTAATGGCAACAATACGTATTCTCCACTTTAAGCCATGGTGGAATCCTCTGACACCTGTACTAATGTGGTACCTTCTGCGGGGAGATCTTTGGAAATTCATGTTCCCGTTCTCTATACTGGCCTAGGCTATGGGACTCTGCCTAAGCACCAGACAGAGACAACCTCTTCCATGTTGCCTCTCTCTTCTACACTGGAGTTAGGAATGCACTGGATTTGAATTGGCAGCGTGCACTGGCTAGAACTCTAGGGCTAAAAGTAAGGAGGCAGAAACTTGGTACTTAAGGAAATGCCTGAGACTATATCCTCACGACACAAGAATCATCATAGATGTAGACTGAGAATCCACACTCCTCTGCTCACCAGCGGGTACAACAGCGGCTGCTGGGATCTGACAGGCTCTACCTGATGAGAACAAGGGTTTTACTGAGGTTTCTTCAAATACTTTTCTTCCTTAATTGGAGGACTTTCTCTAATTTCTGGGGAAATGGAAGTGAAGATGTGGGCTTACATCCAGACAAGAAACAGACTCCAGATTCTGTCTAAGATGAGAAATGCAGGGGAAAAAAATCTTTGGTTTGGCAAAGTCAAACTTTTCAAGGAAGATGAGCTATCCACCTAGTGGACACATCTGAAAGCCCATATATACTTCAAATGGAGCAGAGAAGAGGCACTGCAAGATTGAAATATCGTATTCTTTGTGCCAGTATCATTTCCACCCTTGTGAAGCAAAGCCAGTGGGAATTTGAAGCTTACAACTGTCACTTGTGCTTTTTGTACTGCTACAAAGAAAGCGAACAAGACTCTCTGGGAGGGGGAATTGATAACCCAGGGCAGTTAAGTTTTCCTCTGAGATATTCACTATTAGCAAAGATGGCCACACCTGACCTTCTGTGGTCCTGGGACTCTGCTGTACACAGTAAGAATGTGAGAAGGTGGCAAGGATGGTGGCCCAGATAGGGAGAAGAGAAATGAGAACTGGAGAGGGTTGGGCCCCTCCTATCCAAAAGGACAGTGGAAGGACCTTTCCTGCCTGCTCCCAAACCACAGCAACAGAAAGATGCAGAAGAAAAAAGGCCAAGCAATATGCAAGATCTCTATTCTCTCAAAACAGGCAGCCAATGGCCAGGACTCTTTTGCCATTTTAGAATAGAGAGACCTAGACCCTCTAACGGGGAAGCAAACAGTAAGCTCTCTAATCCTGGCTGGTCTGAGCTTCTTCAGCTCCTCTGAAAGAGAGTGCCACATCCAGAAGTCAGGGGCCCACTGTTGGAGAGGTTGACTAAGCACAATTGTTTTTGTGTAGGGAGTACAGGGTGTGTTGGGAGCTGCAATTTGGGGAGAGGTGCCACGGGCCTAAGAGTGCAGAGGGCCAGAGCTCACAGGACAGAGTGGGTTTCCTGAGCTCTTTTCCCTTGTACCCAGCTTGGGAACAAGTTCCTCGGGCAGGCAGCCTTATTCAGCATTGATACGAAGATGGGACCTCAACAGAGGAAATACGAGCTCATTTCAATAATAGTAAGCTTATGCACATGCCAGGTTTTGATGTTTTCTGATGCATGGATTCCTGGCAGAAACGATGGTCCTACTAGGTAGTTGAAAGAAAAGAAATCGACTTTTTAAAAAATTCCCCAAACAACAATAAAAAAAAGCAACCATCTTAATCACAAACTTAAGACAACAACAAATGAGAAAAGATGAACATGTTTTCTCCTCCAGAAGGAAACGGAAAATAAATTAGACTGACGTCAAGTATTTTTCCTCTTCTTTTAAATATTGTTTTTAACAGATTCAAAAGTCATGGGTTGTATGTGGCTAAAAATAGATCAGGGGTACTGGTTAATGGGGCCCTGTGAATCATTCTGCATGAGAAACTATCAATATTTTTTTTGAGCTGTCAGAAATCCATTTAGTGATTTTTGACAATTCAAAAAATATTTCCGACTGCTTGATCCACTTCTTAGTGAATTAGGAAAGGAAAAGGAAAATGAAATACATCAATTTAAATTATGAGCCCAGAGTCTAGCTTCTGGAATTTTGCTCTGTGCTAAAAAAAAAAAAAAAAGAAAAAAGAAAAAAGAAATATCAAGATGCTGAGATTCAAAAATAGCCCCTTCCGTGTCCCCTTCCTTCTTTCCAAGTCTCTGTTCCTTCTCTCCTCTCTTCCTTCCTTCCTTCCTTTTCCTCTCTTCCTCTTTACTTTCCTCCTTCTTTCTTTTCCTTCCTTTTGTTCTCTCTTTCTTCCTCAGATGAAATCAGCTATACAAATCCATTCATAAATTAAAGACGGAAATGGCCATTTGTCTCTAGTGGGACTATTTGGGCCTGCTTTCAAAGGGAATAACACACTGAGCTTCCTTTTAAGTGTCAAGCTTCCAAGTGAACATCCGGGTGCTAAGGAAATGACACTGATCCTCCCTGCCTCCACCCCAACATTCACTAGATCCAATTTTAAGCTTTGAATTCAAGGTTATATTTTAAAATGTGCAATGACTTTGTGGTAACCATACAAAAGTATCAGTTTGCTACAAGATCAGATAGGCATAAATCCGAGACACATAGGGTCACAACACTGCTTATCAGAGACTTCACAATGTACATTTCTTGTTAGAAAGACAAACAGACACCTGAACTGACAGACAGACAGACAAAAGGCAACAGTGACGGTAACTGCCATTTGGTGTATCTAAAGATGAATCAACAAATATCTGAAAGCATCTCCCTATTTGGACAGAGGGTCATTCTCTTCCTATAGCATAATTAGTGTGATATGATTTAGTATCCTCCAAGTTCATAAAGAAAAGTTTTAGAAAGAAAATTTGGCTTAGAAAAGCAGTACAGAGCTGCTTTTAGGCTTTTTTTTTTTTTTTTTTTTTTTTGCATGAGTTGCAAATACTGAAAAGTTTGCAAGTTACCATCTCTCTTTTTGTTCCTTGTTTTTAAAGCAGTTTTTAATATTTTTTCCCCTCCTCAATGTAGGGATGAGAACTAGAAGTTCGGGATGCCACTCCCTTTGCCACCCCCTTTTCCATGCCGTTGGTACTGGCATTTGAGAGTGTTACAATGCAGATTGGAATACAGAAGTAGGAGTTTTAAAACTTCTAAGTGAAATCGACTTGTATGATTGTCTACATTGCATATATAGCACTGGGGTTTTTTTGTCTTTTTTAAGTTTCGTTTGAAATTTGCTAATGCACATCTACCTCATCTTTTTAAATGCATCCTTTAGCATTGATGTTTTGGGAAATGAACTAAAGGAAGAGGATTCTAAAACTTACCACACA
>PVIR01000069.1:270000-300000 GCA_004026965.1 Petromus typicus | reverse complement strand
CTGAGTCCACCTACTCTAAGGAGCTTTACAGTTAAGGCTGATGCCAAGTGAACAGACTCTTCAAGCCAGGGCCTGTCAGTGGACTCTGACAACCCCCATGGTGCAGACTTTGAGAGACTTCTGCCAGGAGCCAGCTGTGGGACTGCCCCATGCCTCCCGACTGAGGCCTCCTGAGACTCGGACAGGTCTTCCTGTGTTGACTCGTGCCATGGACCACCCAGGCCCTTCCAGCAGCTGTCTACTAAGAGGACTGGCCAGTTAGGCTACAAAGGATCCCAGATCTCCTGGAGGGAGGGATTCCTGTTGCTGACGCAAGCTTTCAGGGGGTCGTGTGAACTCTAGTCTCCTCTGTGATTTCTGGAAGTGGCTATTTTTGTGTCTGCCTATTGTAGAGGCCATACACTCAGGTGTCTTGAGGGCCAGACAGATGAGTTGAGCACAGGAAACCATGGGGTGGGGGCAAATGCTTCTCTTGGAGAAAAGACCACTCAATTCAAGCCCACTATGACTTTCAAAAATAAGTCTTTTATCCAAATGTCGGCATGCAGTATCTCAATTTTTATATATTTTATATATTTTTTATATATTTATATTGCTGTGTACTTCAGAATTTTTTTCCTAACACCAAGGGGAGCCACAGTACCCAACACTGCGGACCGAGTCTACAATGGCCACCAGTTTGAAGCTAGTGGCTGGGACTAGAATGTGCAGGAACCAAAATTTACCAGAAGGGAGAAAGCAGGTAAGGTCATTGGTGAACTTCTACAGGAAAAACTCTTTAAATATTCTAAAGTCCTAAGACATGGGCCCAAATAATGCATTTCTAAGGAAAAAAATACTACTATAAGAGGAATAATATTTTTTAAAAATAATCAGTTCATCTCTTGGGTTGACTATGTAGTTGTTGAACCATCTTACAATAAGCCAGCTTCCTCTTGACGTATTGTACGAGGTATATATTCAATTTTGGAATCTCATTGGTCTGATCTTTCAAGTCATTATATCCTCAAGTTTTAGAAATATATGACCAGTTGGTTTAATTAGTTCATTGTACCTATTTTTACATAATCATATCTTTTATTATTCTGAGAATTCTCTCTACACTTGATAGATCAAAGGAACCCTCACTGTTCTGGGGAGTTGTTTTAGAGCTATTGAGAGCAAGTTTCCAACAGCGCCTCTCCAAAACTAACAGGTGGATTCATATTATTCTCTTTGGAAACCCCTTTATTAGGCTTTTAGGAAGTGATTCATGTCTCCAACATTTTTTTTCTTCTTTCTTTAATGCTAAATCTCCAAAAGTGTTTCTCCTTTTAAGTTAAGCAACTGATTTTTCCCCCCATATTCACGCCTTCTATCTGATATTTATTTAGTCTTCCTCCATGTCTTTACTTAGTTAATACCAGGAGAGATAAATATGGTAGTGCCTTTGCAGAGAAGCTTCAGTACATTAATATAAATTGTACACTAATTCCCCCAAAGCATATATATGTTGTAAACCTGAAGACTTTTCACACAGCTGCTTATTGCTAAACAGTGCCTTGTCCAGAAGGGGACAATCTGTGTCTCTAATTGCTGTCACTGAAGCCGAGATTCATTATGTGACTTTCCCATTAAAATGTGAGCATTAATTTGTATAATGAAATATCACCCACTGCAGTGTTCATTAGCCATGCCCTACTGTATACGGCACATTGTTAGCTACCTAGAAACTGTAGTTAATTTCACTAATGGATATTTCCCTACTTAGTGTTTGGTAGGAAATTTATACTGTAACATTACCTCTTAAACTTTTAAGGAAATTTAAATTCAATCAATTATTTTCAACAAAAGTTTGGGATGTCATTAAAGCAGGAAGAGCAAAGATGACGGGCTGTGGAGGAGCAAAATGGGTTTTTGGTATGTCTGAGAAATAGAAAGATGGTGGAATTTTAAAAACAAAAAGGGGAACCATCTCCTTTTGGAGGTTTTTATTTTTTTATTTTTTTGATGATTAGTAGATGGCTATTTCCATTCTAAGGACAATGTGAGACACTTTCCTTCGTGGAAAGAAGACAAGAAAAAATCCCATTTAGCCAATGCATTTGGGGAAATGTACTGGACGTGATTTCTCTGTGTCCTGTGTGTTTTGACATCCTGGCTACCTTTCCCTGGAGAGGGAATAGGTTAGCATCACTGGGAAGGTGTAAACCAGGTGTGGAGACACCTGCTCGGAATCCCAGCCCTCTGGGAGGTCGAGAGAGGAGTATGGGGACTGGGAGCCCAGCCTGGGAAACTTAGCAACTTAGCCACAGCCTGTCTCAAAGTGCAAAAAAAAATTAAAAGTAAAAAAATAAGGGCTGGGGATCCAGTTCAGGGTTCAACCCTGGATTGCAAAAGGTGGGGAGTTGGGGATGTGCATACACTAGGCATTGGACAACTAGATTAGGCCAGCCAAAGCCTGTGTGTACACTAGCATCTAGGCCCCACCCTATCCGGGGAAGCTCTGGGGGAAGAGAGGCATTTTCCACAATGGCACAATTTGCTAATGGCCTCCTCTGCCAGGATAGACTCCACCCTTTGCCCTCCCGGAGCCCAGGGTCCCTGTGCATGCTACAGTGGCTATTCCTCTTCCTCACCACCTTCTTGATGTTACTGTGCTAGTGGGAGAAACTGAGGAACAGGCGGCCAGTCTGAGGTAGGGGTAAAGAGGAGTGGGGTGCACAGTACTTCCCTTTTAAGTCACCTGGAGGCTGCGTCAACACAATTTGTGAGGACAAGTCACTTCCTCCTCTCCTGCTGGTTATGGTGTAGGCACACGCTGTCAAAGAAATGGTGCATTAATTCCCTAAAGCAAGCAAGAACTTCACTCAGAAAAGCAAAAATAACAATACAGTGCAGTTAAGAGACCGGCATTCCGAGTCAGGCAGATCTGAAAGCCAGTCATCTCCTGCTGGGCAACTCTAGGTGGGCAGCTGCACGTCCTGAGATGCAGTTCCTTCCCCTGTAACAGCAGAGGATGAAGCCCTGCTCCCTAGGGCACTGTGAGGTCAGGAGCCAAGTGTCAGGTGCAGCTTCCCACAGGCCTGCGCGTGCGGGCCTCTGCCAGAAGCGGAGGCTCCTGATGCTCTGCTGCCCTGTCCACAGATACTAGACTGCTCCACCTTCAGTCAGATGCTCTCACACTGCATAGATGCAGCCTCGGTCACAAGGCCCGATGACCCCCAGGGGGTCCTACCCATCCCCTTGGGGTGTGCAGTGTCTCATTTTCACAGTTCTCTTTGGACCTGTATAAAGAGAGATCTTGTGTCTGGTGACGAGAATGCCATTGGGAGCTGGGAAAGTGGCCCCTGCGGGCCACTCAGGGAGCACCCCGTGTCAGGAGAGGGTCAGCAGCCCATAGGCCCTTCGACCAAACCAAGGTGTTGGCCTGGACTGGGGCTGAGACCCCTGCAAAACCACTGCTCAGTTCCCAAGCCAAGGCGGGGCCCAGACATAGAGTACATCAAAACCAGATTAATGAAACACCCGCATCATTTGAGATGGGGGAAAAAAAAACCTAATGAGATTTATTTTTAATTAGCTGCTGAACTTTAGGACCTCCAAGTTTTCACTGGTTGAAGTTGTTTACTGTATTTCACTATGATGGCCACTGCTGAGACCACACCCCTCCCCCAGGAAACCCACACACAACTGAGTCAGCCAGGAGTCCTGTGGGGACTTAGGGGGCAAGTGCTCGACCCAGCCTTCCACGGGCTCATCAGCACCTGTTGGTCGGCTGCCCACTGAAACAAGAGCACTGAACCACCCACCACATCTCCACGCACCTTCGGAAATGCAGCTGGAAGAGGGGGGATGGAGGGAAAGAATAGACTTCTTCCTGGGATGACGCTGAGCTGACTGGCTCACTCAGGGGGACTTTGGGGACCTCTCTGCTTCCTTCCCCATGGTCTCCATTGTGACTTATAGCTAAATGTTAACCCATGTGTCTCTATGATGGTTCATTTTATGTGTCCACCTGACTCAGCCCCAAAGAGCACCTGGATATTTGTTAAAGACTATTCTGGGATTGTCTGGGGGAGACTAGTATTCCAATCCATTGCCCTTCCAAGAAGTTTCCTCCAAACAGGGTTTCCCCCTGTTTGTTGGAGGGGACTGAGGGACAGTGGCTTCCCCACTTCCTATTTTTGAGCTGGGACATCAGTCTTCTGCATTTGACTGCGAGTCAAACCAGAAGTTGCACCAGCAGTCCTCCGGGGTCTCCAGCTTGCTAACTGCATGTCTTGGGTCTTTCCAGCCTCCATACTCACACATGTCAACTTTTTTATCATAAATACACACACACACACACACACACATACACACATACACACACACACAGAATCATGCATTGCTTAATGAAGGAGATACAGTGTGTGAAATGCATCATTAGGCAATTCCACCCCTGTGCGGACCTAACAGGGGCTCTTCTGGTAGCTCAGACAGTTGAGGTCAGTCACTGCATAAGGCCTCTTGATGCAAAAGACACAGGAAACACAGCCTGGAATCCTACCATGTACTGTTTGACAGTAAACTTTTCTTTATAAGTAAGAGTACACTCTAGCTGGGCATGGTGGCACATGCCTGTCATCCAGGCACTCTGGGAAACTGATTCAGGAAGATTATAAGTTTGAGCTCAGCCTGGGCAACTTAATGCCATGGCAAGAACTTATCACAGAACTAATACAAGAATGAATGAATGAATGAATGCTAGAGATGCCATTCAGTGTGAAGGTCCTGGGTTTCAAAAAAGAGACAAATAGAAGGCCCACTAACACACACACACACACACACACACACACACACACACACAGAGGAATTCCCTCTAAAATATCAAAATACAGTACAGTGAATACACATGTCAGTAACATAATCATTTGTTTTCAGGGCTGACCATTATGCGCTGTAAGCAACTGCATGTGCTGTGCTTTTACACATACAGCAGTGCAGGTTTGTTTATACCAACATCCCACAGACACGCAACAAGCTGTGCCAGGGCATTCCGACATCTCTAGGTGAGGGGACTCTTCAGTTCCATTATAATCTTACAGAACCATCATCATATATTCAATCTATCATTGATCAAAGTGCCATTATTCGACTTATTACCATGGAATCTCCTATAGGTTGTCTCTCTGGAGAAACCTGATAACAATCTCCTTTCCTCCTGTATGGACTGGCTCTGAATTCAGACCATAGCCTTTGTCTTCTAGAAGAGAAATTACCTGCATCCCATCATCAGGGCTTTGTCACCCATGGCAAAGGCTCAGTGTCCCCAGAGCAGGCAGCAATCAACGTGTGCCCTGCCACAAGTCAGACTGGAAGAGCCTCCAGACTCTGAGGGCCACAGGGACTTCCAGGGACCTGCAGTAACTTCCCCTGAGTCCCCCATGGCTGAAGCTGGGGGACAGCAGACATATCCTAGCTACCTGCAAGCTCTCCCCCAGCCCCCAGGTGTTCAGAACAATCTGACTGGTATAGCCACTCAGGGCCTCTCTAATAAACAGGTGTTGGGAGAAGAAGAGCCGTGATTAAGTTAATGCAGTGGAGAAAGAAAGGAAAATGGTTTTTTATCAGTCGATGTCACACAATCAAGATTTCTAATAAAGATGGAGTATGACAGAAAAATACAGAGCATGGGTCCTCTTATAGCCCCACCAATTAAAAGGCACTTATTACATGTTGCATTTTTAAATGTGCTGGAACGGGTCCCTTTGTAGAAAAACTTTAAAGGATGGCATTGTGGACAACATGAAATTTTTCTTATTTTTGATAGACTGCTGTCCTCTAGCCAGGTCATCTGGAAACACAAAAACATGACAACCAAAGGCGAAAGCGATTCAGGGCATCTTAACCACTTGAGCCCCACATGAAATCATTTATTAACAAATAACTAGATTTTGATGTTTAATTACTCATGTAATCTCCACTTTTACATTGTCATAATGGATGTTTACTTCGGTGATTTATAACATGTAACACTTTCTGTTCTATTCAAATGAACAAGTGAAAGCATTTTCCAACTTCTTTGTTCTTAGATAAAAAGAAAATTGATCTTTATCTGGTTACCATTCTGCTTTTTAAAGATGGTAAATGCTGTTTCAGGGAAGGGGGGATGGTGGGGATGTGAGGTTTCCATGGCTTCTTTCATTTTCTCTCTTATTCTAGGAAGTTTCTGGAATACCTCAGCTGGTGGCCTTGTCTTGTCTCCCTCAGAACCTCCAAAGACTATTGGTCATAAGCTTCAGAAGTTTACAAGGCAGAAGTTTGGAAAATGAATCTTTCTCAAAGTTTAAACCTGCAGAAAACAGTATCTGCTTGCTTGCTTTCATCTGAGGTCACTGGACTCACCTGGAGCATGCTGGGAAATGTCTACTCTCCCGGGCAGCCAATGTGAGTGAAGACCACAGGGGCAGTGACACTCCAGTGGCTTGCTGACCCCCACTTCCAGCAAGGCTGACATCACCCATGGTGAATCGTTCATCACTCACCTGGCAAAGCCAGCCCAAGCCTGTGTGTTCACATCTAACAAAAGCAGCATTACAGATAAACCTGGCCTGCTGTCTACTCTCCTGTGCACAGCCCAGTAGCGAGTGCCTTACAGATGGCCTCCTGTTCCCTGGCAGTAGGTGGATCTCCCCCCAACCACCACACAATCTAAGGGGACTCCAGCTGCAAGAGAGAAACAGATGTGGCATAACCTGAGCAAGACAGATATCTGAGATGCCTGCGCTTGAGCCTGGGCATTTCATTAACTCATTTATCCTTTCCTTTCTTTAGCAAATACTCTTTGAGTATCTTCCATGATCCAGGCTCTCTGGTATGCATCTGAGACACAGTGGAGCAGAGGGAAGCTTTTATTGTCCTACAGTTTACCCTGGAGCATGGAGAGAGATGATTAACAAAATGCAAACATGAGGACATGGTGGGGGTATCACAACTCCGAACCTGAAACTATACTATAAAGCCACTGTGATAAAAACTGCTTGGTACTGGCAAAGTAACAGACCAGAGGATCAATGGAGTAGACTAGAAGATCCAGAAACTACTCCAGATACACTGAGCCACCTCATCTTTGACAAAGGAGCCAAAAATCCTCAATGGAGGAAAGATAGCCTCTTTAACAAATGGTGCTGGAAAAACTGGGCTTTAACTTGCCAAAGGCTAAAACTAGATCTAATTCTTTCACCGTGTACCAAGCTAAAATCAAAGTGGATAAGAGACCTAAATATTAAAACAGACACTCCAAACCTACTGCAAAACAGGTTAGGTAAAACTCTCGAAGACATTGGCTTAGGGAAAGACTTCATAAACAAAACTTCTATAGCACATGAATTGGCTGAGGAAATCAACAAATGGGGCCTCATTTTTTTAAAAAGCTTCTGCACAGCAAAGGAAACCACCAACAGTGCAAATAGGCAACCAACAATGTGGGAAAAAAATCTTTACCAGCTGTTCCTCAGACAACGGGCTACTATCGAGAATATATAAAGAGCTCAAAAAAAATCAGCCCACCCAAATTTAATGACCCAATTCAAAAATGGGCATCTGAAATGAAGAGATATTTTTCAGAGGAAGAAGTAAGAGCAGCTAAGAAGCATATGAAGAAATGCTCAACATCATTAGTCATTCGAGAGATGCAGATGAAAATAACATTGAGATTTCATCTCATTCCACATAGAATGGCTGCCATTTCAGATTCAGCCAAGAGCAAATGTTGGTGAGGCTGCGGAGAAGAAGGAACCTTTCTCCACTGTTGGTGGGACTGTAGACTCGCACAACCCCTGTGGAGATCAGTTTTGAGATTCCTCAAATAGCTAAGATTGGAGGTCCGATTTGACCCGGCCATTGCCCTGCTAGGTATATACACACAAGAATTAAAAGACTCATATCACAGTGACATATGTGTACCCATGTTTATAGCAGCCCAATTTGTGATTGCTACATCTTGGAAACAACCCAAGTGTCCATCAACTGGAGACTGGATAAAAAAGCTGTGGTTCTTCTACAGAATGGAGTATTACTCTGTCATAAAAAATGGTAAGTTTGAATCATTTCTACTTAAATGGACATACCTTGAGGATATCCTCATAAGTGAAATAAATAGGGCACAGATAGGTACATATCACATCTTTTCTCTGGTATGAGAAAATAAAGATGTAAATGAGTCCTAGAATTGTATGTTATATATTGTGAAATAGAAAATGCTCAATGTAAAATAGGAAGAAGGGGGAAAATGTTGAGATTGTTACAAAGAAGTAAGGAAACAAATTTTATGTATATGGGGGGATGGTAGGGTGGGTAGGGCTATGGGAAAAAATGAGAATTAAGCTGTGTCTTATACTGGTACAAATCCCCATTATGGAGTGCAATCATGATATGTATATGTAATGTACCAATAAATATTAAAAATTTTTTTTAAAAATGCAAACATGAGGCGGGTGTGGTGACACACACCCGATGTCCCAGCACTCTGAAAGGCTGAGGCAGAAGGATCCCAGGAGAAGCTGGAACAGCTTTGCAACTCGGTGAGGCACTGTCTCAGGGATGGGGATTTATCTCAGGTGGTACACCACGCCTACCTTGGAAGTACAAGGGCCGGAGTTCGATCCCTGGTACCGCAAAAAAAAAAAAAAAAAAAAAAAAAAAAAAAAAAAAAAAAAAAAAAAAAAAAAAAAAAAAGAAAGGAAAAGAAAAGAAAACAAAGGAGAGAGAAAAGAAGCATTGTCTCAATACAAAAAATGAAAAGATGGGACATAGCTCCAAGTAAAGGCCCTAGACTCAATATCTATGACTTCCAATAAATAAATAATTTCCTGTGTCAGATGGAGTAGGGACTCCCAGAAAATGGAGAACTCAATATCTATGACTTCCAATAAATAAATAAAATATATCCCATGTCAGATGGAGTAGGAGCTCCCCAAAAAGGAGAATAGAAGGTACTGGTGGGGTCTGTTACCAGATGGGAGGGCAGGATAGACCTCAGTGAGAAAGGAGCATTGGTACCAAACAAACCCTAAAGATGAAGAAGGCCAGGAACATGTCTCTTGCGGAGAAGGACGAGGTGAAAGAAGCTTAGGCCACAGCTGAGGCTGCTTCCCAAACTCCTATGGGAAGAGGCTCTTCCATTCCACCACCCCCAGGAACCCAGCACTTCGGAAGGGTGTACATGCTGACCTGGAACTAGACACCATCCTTGCACGGGGGGCTGCTCCTTCACCCAGCATTTATTTCATCATTCAGGTTTTCCAATAAACTCCCTGTGACCCTACTCAGTGGAAAGTGTTCTTGAGTAGAAATGGTAACAATTAAAAAATGGCCAAACTGCCACCCTCTCAAATATTAGGCTCTGCCTAGTGGGAGATAAACATCCCACAAGGAAATGACAGAGTCATGCAAGGTTGTGTCAGAGGGTTATTTTTGAACCAGATCCTCTAGGATGGTCTCTCTGAATGGCTCACACTGAGCTGAGCCCCACTGATCACCCAGAGAGGAACTTTTTAGGTGGAGGTGGTGATGTTACGAAGGCTCCACAGCAGGGGCAGCATCCTGCATTAGACGAACAACAAGAATGAGAAGGATGTTTCAGAGATGGTGAGGATGACAACTGGTGTGGGACAGGTTGGAGTGAGAAGCAGGAGCCTCCTGGGAGGAGGTGGGACAGGGAGTGTGTAGTCTTCTAAGATCTCTCCATGGCTGACATGACTCCAGGAGAGTCCTGCTCCAAGACAGGAAGAAGCACTGAAGACGTTTGCAGCCACCAGGGAGGAGGCGGCCTCACTTCTGCCTGTCCTCAGGGCTTTTCCTCAGGTTAAAGAGATATGTGGAGACCAGGTGAGGTTCCAGGTGTGGGCTCCTCAGCCCTAACCGCGCTATGCACACGAAGCCCATAGACACTCAATATTCCTGCACAACCCCGAGCACTATTGATTCCTTGGCAAATAGACCACAATTATTTTTGAAAATAGATGGCATATTTGTCTATCCTCTGAAGCAGCTCATACTCCAATAGATAAAGTGTCAGGAGAAAAATCAAAGAAAATGGAGGTGTCCATATCTCAGATAGATTTTTTTTTATACTGGCAATGTACAAACAATGAGCAGAAAAGCCAGAAAGGACAACGGCTGAGGGACAAGACAGAAAGCTGGAAAAAAATTCCTCCTAGCAAGGGGCTGGTATGAGGTCCAAATAGGAAAAATGATCAGAGTGGCCCAGCAGCCATTTCTCTGTAAGTGAGTAAAAGCATCTTCACGTGCCCCTTAAGGAGACCCTGTGGAAAGCCACCAATCTCCAGGACATAAGGTATGAGGGGCTGGCTTCATATGGGCAGCCCCAGGGATGGCCTTGCTACCCAGGCTGAGCCAAGGGCCTCTTCCTGGACATTTGAGAGAGCCCCGTACACACTTCTAAGGTGAAGAAAGGTTAAGTGGATTTCACCATTGACTCCTGGTTCACACAGAGTGTTGGGAGGTCACTATTGTCCCCATAGTAGAAGGAAACTGTAATTCAGACCATAGTGATCCAGGGCCTAGACCATGTGACAGGTACATCTCTGTGTTCGTGTGACATCTGGGAGGGTGATGAAGCACCTTGATTGTGAGCAACAGATCTGAGAATCAGGATTATTCCTGATCCAACCAGTGGCATGCAGAGTGCCCCATGAACTACCATAGCTGTGGATCTGGGCCAGAAATATGGCTGGTCAGAGGCCTCTGCCTCTTCCTCCTCTGAGCTGTGCTTTGGACAACCCAGATCGCTCACCTGTGTGTATCCTCAGGTGGACCTTGAGGTGGTGGGATGTCCGGAACGTTTTCCCGCAATAAGGGCAGTCCTTCATGGCCGAGCCCAGGCTCCTGTCGCGGAGCAGCGCCGGCTGCTGGACGCCGGCAGATCTCCCAGCCTCCTCACCAATGTCTGCAGTGGAGGAAAAACATTCTCACATCACTTCAGCACATGTCAGAAGTTGTTCGCACCAAAACTGCTAACACCACACAAAGTTAAACATGTCAATACTACACCTGTCTATTTCATTCTTTAAATCTGACAGAATGCTGACAATTCATGTATTTTCTTGTTATTCTCTTAAATTATTTCATCTTTCCTATCATCATTTTAAGCAGCATATGGTACCTTTATATTGAACTGAATTAAACAAGAGAAGAAACAGCTGTATCAGCAGCTGGTTTGATTTCTTCTTTCGCTTAGTTCCTATTAAATATTTTTTTTCAAAAGTTTAAAAATGTGGGTGTTTGTTGAATCTGATTAATTTACAATATGGATTAGCCAGAGAGTTCACTACAGGATAAAAAAAAAATCATTATTTTCATTATAGCCAGCAACAAATGGAAAGAAAAAAAAAAGTATCTCAGCTAATTCCCTAAGACATGCAGACATGCAGCTATTTTGGAACAGGGAAGAAAATTATCCCAAACTGATCATTTCTTCCTTGTAGAGTCTTGTATCTATCGCTGGCTGGTGTAATCTCATGAAAAAAGAGAAGAAAAAGTATGGAAATGCACTTCCACAATTAGCCTGTGATAAACATATAGTGACATACTCAAAGTCATGAGCAGAAATTCAGCTGCACAACTCCCATAAACTTAGAGCACCGCGTTTAAATCTCTGTGCAGTGACTGGAGAAGTTCCTCTGTAAAGTATCAATACAAATTTTCCTCCCTGCTGTTATTTGTTATGTAACCCAAGCCATTAGAAAATGGAATAAAATTTACATACGGCTGCCTTCCGCATAAAAATGATGGGGCATAATAGTAAATAAAACTGTGAAAATATCTAGCGCTTGAAGGATATGGTCTTGCAACACCCGAGACCTGACATCACACTGCGCAGAGGTGACATCGGGGGAGCAGAACGGGAGTTGGGAGTCTGTATCTCTAAAGAGGAGGCCAGACTCTGAACTTTGGGCTTCCTCCTCCTTCCCAAGTCCCAGGTCTCCCTACTGAACTGGAGGCTGAAGTCCTGCACATAGTCCCCGCTCCTGAGCTCAGTGGGGTCCTTGCCACAGCTTACAGCTCACCCTCTGGCTTCATGGTCAACCCCACTGTGACAACAAAGAAACTTCTGGGGGGAATGAAGAGATCTGTGAATTCTGCAGAGATGAGAATTAATAAGATTTGTACCTTCTAAGCGATGGGAAATGCAAATGGCTTTGATTCTGCAAAACATCAGTTCCTGGTGTTCTCTGTTAATGGCCGAAAGGGACAGACTTATAGGCCATGAACAAGAAGAAGGCAAATACACTTCTTCCTCATTTGGATGTTTCCTGCAAGTAAGTGTTGAAGTGCTTTGGCTTAGAGCATCTTTCTTACATAGGGGCCATGAATGACCAGATTACCACCCTGCGAAAGTTCACTGAAAGCCTACTTTGAATCCCATTTGTAACCCTACATCATTGGAAGACCCAGCCAAAGTGTATAATTACTCAGATGATTTTCCTAATAGAAAATAAATCTGTGCACCATTAGTTGTCTCTGCATAGGAGTTGGAAGACTAAGCCCACCCCATCTAGAACTTGAAGCAAGAACTAGATTTGTGATCATACTAATGAGTGTGGAAAGACTACCAACATCGGCTTACAGATAAGGACAAATGAACACGACTGTGGCAAAGTCATGCAGACACATGGCTCACATATGTCCCAGCCTTGTGTAGTATTTCATAGCCTGCATGTTGAGTCTACCAAGGGCTGCTGTGAGGGGGCCTTCACCATGACCTGGAAGAGCACAGGCCAGATATCACTTCCCAGCCAGCCAGCCTCGGTCTTGGTCTCAACAACTGAAGTGTCATCTCCTCTCACATCCCCACCCTGCCTACACCAACCCATCACATGCTGCGTTTGCCTTCTGGGCACCTCTGCCTTTCCTCTTGCTGGGCTTATGGTGTCAGCTTCAGCAATGATGAATCACCTTAAAATTCTGCCCAACTGCAGCTCAAAACATAGTTAAAACAACCCGACTCAAGTTTGGAGGCCAGTGATTATCCATTTCAATTACAGGCGGACCTAAGTGCCTTGGATACGGACTTCCTAGAATTAACAGGTGCAGCCTTGTGAAGGTAAATTCCTGTAGATCCTCCTGTCCCCTGAACTGCCTCAAGGCGGCACAGAACGGGTGACGAAGCGCATGTCTCTATCTGTTTTTGGTAGTGCTCGCTCAAATAAATATGGAGACAAGGCAGTGCACGGCTCCAAAAGGCGGGACAGAAGTTGCGATGAGCAGTCCTTCCTATATGTCACTCTGAGTGATGGTCTGTATCTGTTTCCCTTTTATCTTTCTATCTTGAATATGTGTGGCCCAATAAAAAAAGAATAAATTTGTAAGATAAACAGCTTTCTTTGCAGATTTAAGAGTCTAATTTTCACTTTACACAGCAATGGCTTTTTCTGGGAGGGTCAGGGGGGCCCATGGCGTTTACTCTTTGACTAATCCTCCTAGAAAAACAAACTGAGCCACGATGAAGGGGAATGGTGGGTGGTCCCAGGAAGTGTCCAGAGAGGCAGAAAGCAAAGCGCTGGGAAGGCTGGGGCAGTCTGGGCCAGCTGCACACTCCTGGGGCCTTGGCTGTGTTTCCTAATCGGTGCCTGGGTGGGTGCTGGTGAGTCGCATCCTGAGTGGGATCTGGGTCTACCAAGAACCCAAGGCTTAATAGGAGCTCAAGATACAGCGCTTTGCACACCTTTTCCTAGAGTGAGAAGTGCACACTACAACTCCTCTGCGCACTGCAGAATCAAGTTCTTTCCCTCTGTCTTCTGCTGTGCACAAGTAGTCATTGAAAAAGTCACTGGGCCAAGTCGCAGACAAATGGATCCTTCTACAGCCACTCCAGAAAGCAAGCTTCAGAGAGAAGGAAGTGTGAGAAAAGTCATCTCTGTGATGCCTCTTCAGATGGTCTGTAGGTTGGTTTGAGTTCTTTTTTATTTTCTCCTCCAACGTGCAGTGTCCATCTTCTGTCTTCTGTTTCTTCTCTCTCTTTCTGTTCCTCTCACCCTTTCTCATACTAGGGATTATACTCAGAGCCTCTTCACTGAGCTTATCTCCCCAGCCCTTTTAAATTTTGAGAAGAGATTTCAGCAAGTTACTAAGTATGGGCAGACTAAAAGTAGACAGCTGGACAGAGGTTAGCCTCGAACTTGCCACCTGCTCTTCCTTGCTTATCTGTGAAAGGAGGAATCAGTCTGCTGGCAATAAGAGACAAAGATGTTGAAAGGGACCCAGGCACTGGGACACAGGCAGGGAGGCATCTCCATGTGTAACGCATGCTCACTGTGGGTGTGCCTGGAGCCCCCATGTGATCCAGAAATGGATGGGTAACAGGTCCTGGGAACTATTTCTTTTCTTGATTCCCCACCCTCCAAATAATGTAGTGTCTCTTCTTCAAAGATGATGTCTAGTATAGATGCTGCAAATAATATTCCAGGCTTTCCTTGTGACATTCCCAGAGTTGCGGCCTAGAACTGGTAAATGATACAGACATGGACATCTCTGCTAGCCTTCTCCTGAACCTACAAGATTAGCCAATTTGCTAAAAAGAGAATGGCCCAAATAATTTTAAGGTTTTTTTTTAAATAAATATGTTACTTAAGTGTAAGGGGACACTGGAGAAATAAGCTTCCTAATTTCCTCTTCTCAGGGTCAGAAACCACATTTTCAACATTTCCATTCCCCTTTTCTAGTTCTCCAATCATACTGCAAGGTTGGCCTAGAGAAGATGATGTCACGGCGCACACATTCCTTGAGTCTCCCCATGGGCAAGACAGCTATGGGCTGAAGAAGAAGCCAGGCTGAGTTAAAAACTACCAGATCATCTTAAAATCTGCATCACAACCTACACCAAAAAAATAGCAAGACTGGATGGACAGAGAAAGAGATACGCAGATGGAAAGAAACAACTTTTCCAAAGTTAAAAATATTGGAGGTGCTCTCTGACGCCAGCCCTGAGATTGGTGACCTTGCTGTACACAAACGTGATTTGAATTTATAAGCATCTCATTACACACTTAATTTTACTCATAAATAATATGCCCAGAATTTTAAAACTCAGTTTATACAATGATTTTGTACCTTAAAGGTGGATTTTTGCACATATTATCCTTAAATAAGGAGTGTATTTAAAATAGGCTTGCTTGCCAACAAAGTTGTCTCAAGAAGTGGAATCTTTTCTCCCTGGATATCTACTGCCTGGATGTCCTTGGGTGAATCCTTTCATCCATCCCCTGGTCCTCCATTCTTTCCTCAGTCAGTGGGGCTGGTTGTCCTGGGCTCCTTTACTCTGACTTCCCGCAATCCCATGATACCCGAAGAGCCCCAAGCACCCCAGTCTGTCTCTACTCACTGCCTCTTTTTGACTATTTGTCCACCCACTCTAGTCTCACTCCAGAACTAAATCAGGACCTGGATATGAGTCTTAGAGAAATGGAAGGAAATGACTATGAAAGGGATAGTAAAAGTTCCCTAAATATCTCATGTGCCCTATATTTTTCAACTTCCTTTGTGTTAAGTAGAGATCAGGGGACTGGTCCTTGCCAATTGGTGAAGGAGACGCAGAGTAGGGAGTGAGTCCAGGCCCTTCCCCCTGTTCTGCAGCTACACCACTGTGAACACAGAGTTGAGATGGCAAAATCACAAAATAGAGGGCATCAAGGTCACAGAGCCACCAGATGGATGGCAGCTGACCCACATCTGCCTTTATTTGAATGAGAAATAAATCTTGGTGACATTCATCCATGGATATCTAGAGGGATATCATCATGGGAAGCCATAACGAATTAACTAAGAAAAGTAAAACTCCTGGTGAGGTTTCTGGGGTTTAAACCCAATTTTAGGTAGTCCCATTAGGTCACAGACTGGAGAAAAAGAAGAGCAGAGAGAGAGACCCGAAGAGGTAGGTGTGATCAAAAAGAGAAACGATTCAGTTTTTAGTTCATCCAAACTGCCAAGAAGCCTGATCCTTCCTATGCCCAGAACATTTTGGAAAGATTCTATTGATAAATTTATAATAATAGTGCTCTGGATGATGATGACAGTGAGCTTACAATGAGTGGACAGTCACCTTAGTCACCTTATGCAGAAATGGTGCTTTCTGTGTACCTGGGCATTTATGACTTTATTGAATAAAATGCCACAGTATTTTAATATCTATGGAACTCCTGGTATAGCAGTAAATGCAGTACAACTTTCCAGAGGGCTTGCCATTAGTTCCCAAAGTCTATTGTGTGCAAAAAGACCTCAAAAGTACAACATTCGCTTCACTAATGAAGAAAGCAATATTATTTATGGGGACTAAGAGGTGAGGAGGCAGTTCAGCAAATTCTCCCTTCAAAATCACATCTTTTTAAATGTATTTGCCTACATACACCAGTGTGTTCAGATCTTTGCAGAGGTGTGAAGAAACTCCTTGGAGAAAGTCCAAAGAAGTGTACAGTTTCTGTTAAAAGCTTACCACTTGCCCTTATTTTGAAAAATTTAAAATTTGCAAGCTCTAAGGGCTGGGGATTTATCTCAGTGGTTCCAGCACCTGTCTTGCAAGAGCAAGGGCCCAGGTTTGATCCCTCAGTAACCATATACAATCCTGGGCATAAAGACTCACACCCAGCAGCAATCAGTGCCACATACCATAGTGCCAGGCATGGTGGCTCATGCCTGTAATCCCAGCACTCAGGAAACAGAGGCAGGAGGATTGCTGTGATGTGAGTTTGAGGCTGAGCTCAGGGCCAGCCTGAACTACAAAGCAAGACCCTGTCTCAAAAAAAAAAAAAAAGAAAGAAAGAAAGAAAAAAAAAAGAAATTGCAAGCTCTAATAATGCACTGATCATCATGGAAAAGACACTCAGTCTAGAGAGAGATTCCTTTTACTTCTAAAAAAATGATATTTTAAAAGTTAATGGTATGCATGAAAATTATAACATTGCTGTAAGTAACCCTGCATAGCCCCCAGAAAATATCATTCATGCCCCAGGTCAATGTTAACTTATTGTTCCTATTGTTTTATTAAAAAGTTCTCAGTTTTATGATGACCATATATAGTCATGTTAACAAGTTAAGCATTAGTATGGATTCGTTAAAGTATTTGTTTACAGAGCTATTTTAGAAAAGGATGTCATTTATGAGAAGGCCATCGCCAGCTTCCTTTAGGGTTACTATAAAGAGGAGTCTGAGCTGGTCTCCCCGCACAGGAGGTGTGGAGGTGGAATGTTATCTATGTGGCTTTTTACTACCTTGATCTCAATGTCAAAACCAACCAGAGCTCCATTTAGATTTGGCAAGATAAAATTTCTGGAATTGGGGAAGTAGGTCATCAAAAGGCGAATTTTTGTTTTGCTTTGTTTTTTAAGAAAGAAAATATAAGACACTAAGATTTCAAATAGCTTCTCTAAATCAACATTTGGATGAGTTAAGTGAAAATGAATCAGAAACACATGGCTTAAATTTCCCTTAAAATACACAAGGGATTTAAAATCAAGCATTCTAGGCCAAATATGTTTTTGGTTTTACCAAGCCCAGAGCCCTTTCTTAATCGACTGGGGAGTCTGTGGGACTGGCCTGCTTGTGATTGGGCCACCCATGGGGTCCCCTCCCTCTGCCACTGAGAGATGCTGCTGTTGACAATACCCTGCTACCATCTGCTCCTGTGGCCCTGAGGATCAGCTATAAAATGGCTTCAGCTTGGGGACTGTGACCAGCTAGTAGCTTATGAGGTTCACAGATTCCACATGGGGACAAGACATCAGGTCTGACATATCCTTTGGGTTTTTCATGTTCCCTATCTTCGTTTTGGCCTCGTCGGGTATGGTGGGCTGCAGGCCATTCCAGAGACCATTAGGTTGAGTCTCAGTACAGTAGGATCATCCACGAATCTGGTCTTGGTGAAGAGAAACAGGTAAGAGGAATCAGAAGAAGTACTGCTTGGGTACCTGCCATCTCCTGGGGATGGACACTGGCTCCTACAAGGAAAGGATCAGTTTCAGAAGTCGCTGCTTATTTAGAATCACTTCCTGTTCCTCAACACCCTTGATGCCATTTCTAGGGACCATCCACTAGTGCTTGACCCTTGCTCACTATGTAGCTCTCATTCTCCATCTTCCTCAATCCCTCCAAGGCTGATCTCCTGCCTTCTTCTAGTTGTGATGGCTTGTATCTAAAATACCCCCCCAAATCTCTTGTTTTCAGAGATGGGAAGGTAAAATAGGATGAGGGGCACGTGGTACTCTTCAGTGAATTGAACTATTTATGAGCTCTTAGCTGAATGAGTTGGTAGGAAGTGGGACTGATTAGAAGAGGTGGGTCACTGGGGTGTGGCCTGAAGGACAGGTTCTTGTCCTTGGCTTTTCCCTTCCAGCCAACTGACCATGGACTGAACCCACCGGAGCTATGAGCCCAACAGACACTCCCCACCAACCCGTCAGTGTCAGGAATTTGTCCTAGTGATAAAACGGTGACTAATATGAACTCATTTCTTCAGAAGTCACAAAGAAAGAGTCCTTACTCAGGCTTTTTCTGCACAGGGCACCTCTTCCTGAGGCCAACTCTGTCAGTGTTATAGAAGGAATCTCCTTCTTCCTGACTTTCAGGATCATTCTTTCTCCCTAGTATGATCTTTCACAGCACACAGTACCTTTGCAGATTGCAGCTGACCTGAGTATTAAGCTGCTTACTGCCTGTACTTCTCTAGGGCAGGAGCTCCAGGAGTACAAGGACCAGTTGCCCTTGGTACTGAACTCCTAGCAGGTGCTGCACAAAATGTTTTGAATTAACCAAAGAATCATAGGAGCCAAATGAATTAGAATTCTGACACCCAAACCAGCTCCTATGTAAAGGAAGCTCCTCAAGTAATCTGGGAGGAAATTGCCCAGGAACTCTCATAATCTCCATATTCCTCAAAGCCTTCAAAATGAGCATCGAGGGAATGGATTTGAGTCCAACAAGTAGAGAAGGCAGTGATGACTGGGGAGGCTTCTTGAAAGAAGTAGCCTGTGGGTGTCTTCCAGGTCTCTTTATCCGGTTGGAAGAAACCACAGAAACAGTTACAGCAGCAAGGCCTAGAGCAACCTCTTCAGAGGTAGCTTCCCCTCCCCCCGCCCCTTTCCATTGACTCAATTTCTGTCTACAAAGACTCACTACCAGGAGAAACAACCTCACAGAAGCATAAAGAGACCTTACCCTACAGAAGAGTACAGTAAAATAGATATTTTTAATCTATAACCCAATTGCTATAATAATTATTCTAAAGTATTTGTTATACCTTTCCTTTTACATAATTTAAGTACTCCCTTCTCTCTAAAAAAAAAGAGAGAGAGAGAGAGAGAGAGAGAAAACTATAGAAGGCTCTACTTTCAGTAAAGCATAAATTCCCAAAAGATTTCTACATAATTTATTTTCTTTAAAAAAATACTATAGCTTTTAAGATCCTCTTAAGATAATTTACAGCTCCCTCCTATATGAGGGTGGGGGCAGGGAGAAGACGGAAGGCAATCTGATGGCAGGAATTCTTACCTAAATGGCACTAAGGAGGAGCTGGACCGATCTTTTTAAAAATGCTTTTGGTCAGTCACCACAACTTGTGGAGAAGAGTTTCCTCCTGGGACTGGTGCACAGGGAAAGGAGAGAGAATGATTTGGAGATAACGTCGTCCCCTGGAGACATGTTTTGCCATATTCTTTTTTAAACAAAGAAGACATCTTAAGCACCTTGCAATATCTTTCATTTAATAGTTGGCAGAAGGCAAGTCCCTGATGAACGCTGGCCTGTGTCTTTCTCTTTAACCAGCTGAGTGATCCAAGCTTTTAATATAGCCGTTCCAATTATTGTAAAAGTCATCTAGTACCTTATAACCACAAATATTGACAGTTTATTGCACAACACATTCCTGACATTTGAAGGTCACACCATACATAATACATACTCTTTTATAAAAGTGTCTGGAACAAAGAGATACATGATAAGCAATTACCTCTCCCGGCTTGTATGTATGTACAGTTCGGGGCCGGCTGCAGGTTGCAGGGGAGGCATACGAACCATTTTAAATAACCTATTAAGGCAGTGCAGAGGCATTCATGATGGATAATTATGAAATGGCTCATGTGCACGCCGCAGTCGGATTGGCTGGCCAGGGCATGGGGTCTGGGCAATTCTCCTCTGCTGAGCTCAGGTCACAATGCCACTTCGCCACAGAGAGCCCTGTCTCACTTCACAATCGGATCCCCCCCCAAAGCCATTAAGCATAAAAGACTCACAATATGTTCTTGTTTTTCATACTGGTTTACATGTGGCTGAAAGGAATTTTAAAAATCCACAGGGCCCAATTCAAATGCCCCGAGAAGCATGACCCCAGCTCTGGTCACAGAGCCGCACAGCCCCTCCTCCCAGGCTGCGGTATCCAGAGATCTGTGACACTCCAGCCCTTACTCTAGTCCAGCATGGAGATATGAAGCTGTCAGGGCAAAAGGCAGAAGGGGCATCCAAAAAACCTTGGCTGACACTGAGATCACCCTGGAATCCCCAGGGAACACTCGGAGAAGAAAGCACTGTTCATTGTCGCCTTTGCCAGCAGTTTCTCTGCCTCACCCTCACTTGTAACTTCCAGAGTTAAATCTGATAGACAGGTTCAAAACACAGCCTAAGTAGAGCTTGTGCAATCCAAAAGGCCTCAGGTCAAAACCAAGTTCACCAATTTGTAGTTATGTAATCCTGAGGAAACTACATAATCTCCCTGAGGTTCAGTTCCCTTATCAGCAAAATAGGGACAAACACAATAATTCACACCTCAAGCGACGACTTCGGAGTAAGGTACATAAATCACTTGTTCCAATGCCCTGCTGAGGATAGAGTCTGACTGACAGTGGCCTTTAACATGAATACTGCCAAAGAGACACCCTGATTACAAGGATGTGAAGGAGCGAGACTGGTACTTCAGGGTCTCCCCACCCTCCAGGCCTTTGGAATCAGACCCCTGCAGAGGTCCAGAATGAAGATTTTCTCTTCCCAAGAGGTCCGTCTTGCAGCAGTTCCTCCCAAGCTCTAAAATCCCAGGCAATTCTCCCAAGTTAACAGTGGAAAACAATTCCGGCTGCAATTGAGCTTTGCATAGATGACAATCTTTAATCACAGATGAAGCGGCAGGTCATTAGAATCCACACCAAGCTCCCTTCTGGGTGATACTAATGGCTCCTGCATAATATATATACATGTATATATACATGCATGTGCAAACACACACACACACAAAATAAATAAATATATGCATATATATATAGTTGTATTAAAATAATCAGCAGGCCCTCAAGATAATCAAAAACCCCTCCAAGAATAATTTTGTGTAGGCTTTTAGGATGAATGTCCTAAAATTTAAGACACAGCCACAACATGATTTCTATAATGATGACATTTTTATTAGCATTAAATCCCAGGAAAGAGGACTTATTTATAAAGAACACATTTTTTTTTCATCTGAAAGGCATGCCTAGTAGGATGTGTGTGTTTCTTTAAGAAGCTATTCTGTTTTACAGGGTAGCGGGTAAGACAGGGCACACGTGATCCGGAGGTTGCTATGGTAAATATGCATTTTTTATTGAAGAGTAAACAGTGGCAGAAAACAAGTGTCAATTGCCAGCTCTGAAGTTACTGCCATTTTTTGAGCTGCATGTACTTATCTAGCCTTCTTAATTTGAGAATCTATATCAGAGGAATGCTATCACTGGTTTATGATTTAAAAAAAGA
Organism: Petromus typicus; assembly: GCA_004026965.1. Classification (NCBI taxonomy): domain Eukaryota; kingdom Metazoa; phylum Chordata; class Mammalia; order Rodentia; family Petromuridae; genus Petromus; species Petromus typicus. The sequence continues at coordinate 278,253 of PVIR01000069.1, read as the reverse complement.
AAAGGTGAACTCTTCAATACCTTATAGTGATAAGTATTTTATTTTGTGTGTAACAATTGCCAAAAAAAAAAAAAATTAACCAGATTTGCCAAGTAGTCACAGCACAAATTTTCCTGGAGATGTTTGCCAGCTGGTGGATCTCCAAAGACAAAACCTTTGGCCTTGGCTAAGGCCACAAGGCTGGGAGACCAAACAGACAGCTGAGGTCACCCTACTATCCACTGTCCTGTTACCTACAGACAAATGGCAGCCAGCGCCAAGCCTTGTGAGTCCCTCCTGGTCCACTGTTACGGACCCTGTGAAGCTCACGTTCCTGACTGCCCTGAGGGCAGGGAACTCTAGCCAACAGGACTGTCATACTCTCTACAAAGTTTTCACCTGATAGCAATTGGCAGGAGTGTGGACTTATTCCTGGTAGTTCTTGATAGGAAACGTTTCCCTGTGATATAGCTACATGCCTGACCTTCCTCAGTTATAAATCAGACCCTGTCACTCTGCAGTTTTAACCCCAGAGAGCCCTGGTCCGGTGCAGAGTGAGCTGTCCACAAGCCTCTCTGTATCTTTTTTTTTTTTTTTCTGATAGTAGTTCTTCTTCTAGTCTATAAGATTCAGAGGACAAGGACAGGGACACCTTCTCCTCCATACCTGGCAGAGTAGGTGTCTATTAACCAAAAGCAAACATCAGGAATGGATGGGTAAATTAAGTCAACAATCCCTCCTTCCAAGCTAGTTAGTAGGGTAGCAGTTTGGGGCAAGAAGTTCAAATGTGGACATTCTTCCTGTGATCAAACATAGAAGTACGGAATGTTGATGAATTTCTCAAAGAAACTTGACCGTCCCTGAGAATTCCACTGTCCAGTCCACAGGAATTTTGACCAGGGACAAGGGCTCATCAAAGCCACATGAGAGCCTCCTGAAAGAGCGAACAAAAATCAGAGGCTCTTGCTGTGATGGAGAAGGAGTCATGAGCAGCACTGCTGTGTTCCCACAAACCACCCCCCCGCCCCGCTATACACTCCCTCCCCAGCCACAGTAGCTTTGCCTCCGGCTCCAAGGGACTGGCTCAGATCTTAGCACACCTACCACTGAGGTTTGTTTGACTCCAAGATCTGAGCTCGAATCTATGCTGTGCCATCACCAGCTCTGGGATCCTAGGCAAACTGTCAAAGTTTCATGAGCTTTAACTTCTGTATTTTTACAACAGGATGACAGTGCTTCTCATAATGGAATATGTCCACCTCCTCAAATACAGGTACTGTGTTTGAAAGGTCTTTATACATTTCAGTCTTACAGCAGAACGCTGGCAAAGCAGAGAAGTCACTGGCTCTGTGACAGACAGCTCTGGGCTCCACCTGGGCACTGGTACTTTCTAATGCTGCTCGATGCTCAGCAAATGGGGAATTTGCAATCTCTTGTGAAAACCAGATGAGATAATGAGAGGAAAGGGCATCTGGTTGATCCCCAATGTACAACCTCCTTTGCCACCCATGTGGTCTGAATGGCAGTACTGAAAAACCAGGATAAACCAGCAGGGGACAAACCACATAATGGAGTCACACAAGGGTTTCCCTCCCCTACACGTTCTAGGCAGCATTCATACTGCCAAGTCTCGTCAGCCACCGAGGCAGGAGACCTGGGGCAGGTAGAAGAAGTCTTACCACTCTCCTGCATTTTCTAACCCACAACTCATCTACCCTGTAAACATCCTACTGTACAAAGGATACTTCATTTTGCCTTCCAGGAATCTTCCCTCAGAGACCCTGAGGCCACCCCATGTGTTATCCTAGAAAACACATCTCAGTATTGAGAAAGACTTCCAGAGCTATAGGCAGCTGGCAGGGATGGGATATGATTTCAGGGACAATGCCCTGATTTTTCCTGGAAAATTCTCTTCATGATACCTAAAGAGGACCAGAGAGATGCATCTCCCCTCCTCCCAAAACATCAGAAACTTTCTCACCATCACCCGCCCTGCAGGGAAGGAATTTCTCTGTCAGACCTCAGAATCTCATACTTCCCTGTGCTGAGATTCTGAAGGACAGACATCAGCCCCAGCCTCCACCTTCCTCTCCCTGGCTCCTCCCACTCAGTCCTCAGGGTTCAGCTCCAGTACCGCTTGCCTGGAGAGACAGTCTCTGACCTTCCACACTAAAGCTGCTCTGTTTCCGCAGAACTTTATCTGCACAACACCTGTGAGGAATTAATACCTCATACAGATTGAATATTCCTCATCTAAAGGGCTGGGTCTTTCTAATTTTGAACATGTAGGGGAAGGATTTTGGAGTACATGCATATACCCAAGAAGATATCTTAAGGCTGACACCCGAGTCTGCATAAGAAGTCGTGTCTATTTTGTAGCACTTTACACACAGACTAAAGGTAATATTTGAAACAAAACATTTATCAGAATATTTTGGATATACATAATGGTAACACTTATCACAGGGAATTTGCACCTGCACATGATATTTCCTAAAGGGAATTTTTAGACAATATTTTTTAGTGCACTTGTGCTTTCTCTGTTACCTGTCTTACTTGATCAGGTGTGGAATTTTCCACTTGTGGTACTATATTTAGTGCTCAAGAACATTTAGATTGTGGCCATACCAACCCTGAATGTCAAAAACATTCAGATTTTGGAGCATTTTGGATTTGGGTATTTTAGCTAAGTTATACTCCATCAGCATCTGCGTGTGTGTGTGTGTGTGTGTGTGTGTGTGTGTGTGTGTGTGTGTGTGTTATTTGCTTGATCTTTCTATCATCTATTTTTAAAAGGCTGTCACGGGGTCTGTTTTTCTCTTCCTTGTGTCACAAAACCACCTGGCATAGAATGACTCTTAGTAAATACTGGTGAAGAAAGGAAGGAAAGAAGAACGGATGGATATCAGAGAGGACTAGGCAGCCTCCAGGCAACACAATTAAGGACCCATTTCTGCTTTGTAAGTGCTGCCCTCCTTGACTGGGTGGCATCTGACCCCTGGTCTTAGCAGCCCGTGTTTGTGAGAGGAGAGGCTAAAGGAATCCTCCTCAGCAGTGATGGTGATAAGGATGCAGGAAGTTGGTCTCTGGGCAGCTGTATCCTCAGCCAGCAGAGCCAATTCTTCCTGGTTTCCAGCCTTCTCCATTCCAGGCTCTTCCAACATGATACAGGGTCCCCACTGGCAGAGTCTAGCCCCATGGAAGAGGAGGAAGAAGGAAAGAACCTGCCTGGGTCTGTGGAGCCACCTTCCTCCCCATCCTGCTCAAGGCTTCGGCAGCTCCTCTCACTGCAGACTGTCCCCATCCACACTGGCCCATCAGGAGACCACAGCCACACAGAGATTTGGATCAATTTTGCATCAGGGCTGGTGGGTTTCCTGAGCCCCACTCTGAGTCGGGTAGAGGGAGGCAGGTGGCATGATCCGGGAGATCTTTTGTTACCATCATGTATATCCAAAATATTCTGATAAATGTTTTGTTTCAAATATTACCTTTAGTCTGTGTGTAAAGTGCTACAAAATAGACACGACTTCTTATGCAGACTCAGGTGTCAGCCTTAAGATATCTTCTTAGGTATATGCATGTACTCCAAAACTTTGCAATGTGATCTACTGGGCCAGGACCATTGCTGGTGCAAACAACAAGTCCAGCCCTGAGGGCAGCACATCAGGCCATTCGTTCTGCGTCAGTACTTTTGCTGAGTTTCGGGGGCCTGAAGAAAAAGTCTGCCCAGACATATGTTCTCGGGGCGTCCCCACATGCACCGCCAGAACGAGGAGGAATACTTGGCTTTCCCATCTGTGTGGTGCCGAGTGGTGGTTCCTTTTTCTCAGCCTGGAACCTGCGGCCCTGCAGGCTTCCTTCAACGCCCCCTACTCCATCACCCATCCGCTAGTCAGACACCACCCAAGATTTACCCCATAGCAACTCTGTGGTCTTTCTGGCTTCCTGTGGCCCCCTCAGTCTCTAGTGAGGTGCCTGGCATACAGCAAACACGTAGTACATATTTACTCCCTAAATATCAATCAGACAAGATGACAGCACTTTGCTCTGTTAGACACTCATCACTTTCTCTTTAACAGGGCAGAGCACCTTGTGCTCCCCGTGGAAGCCCTCTACACTAATATTCAGAGCAGTACCACACACCCAGCGCGTGGAGTCTTGGGATGCTAATTTCCAGCCCATAACCGAGAGACAACTAAATGTTGCAAGGTTATTCCAAACTCCTGCCCCTTATCCTCTGACTTCTCCTCGGGGGGAAATTGCAGGGGAATACATTTCCTCATCTGTATGTTAAAGCACGGTTATAATCCACCTATCATGATTGCAATTTTGGGAATCAAAACGGAGACCCAAAACAGCAGTGTGATCTACATTTTAGCCACATATATTATAATAAATTAAGTCAAAGAAAGAGTTCAGCATTAACCATCACTCTATTCCTGTAATACCCTATAAGAATACTGAAGCTGTCTTTCAGAGAACATGGCCTTCCCTGCCTGCTGCTCGGGTACCCACATTGCCCCACCACCTGCAAAGGAAAGTTATAGAGCCAGATGCTCCATTAGTGCGGCATTGTGCACTCAAAGCATTAACGAGATCAAACTTCTGCGCGACAGGTTCAAAGCTGCCCAAGGCTACAGACAGGCTGTCAGTCCTGACTGGCCATGGGCATGCAGGGCAGCCATAAAGAAGCACACAGGTTGCCCAGCAGGCTGGTGGGAAGGCACTACATCGACAGTTGCAGCCATACAGCTCAGTAGACTGAATTGAGAGGAAAGAGGATGCACCAGCCACCACCCAAATGACAGAGACCGAGTCCTTTCCCACTGGCAGACCTTCGTTTCTATGTGGGCAGCATGTGAGGATAAGGCCCCATGCATGACGTAAAAGGTCTCATCACACAGGGTTTTCTTGTGTTACATTTGCTCATAACGCCTACCGATGGGATAATTCATTGGCTTGGAGCTTCTGAGAAACTCTGCTTTCTCCGCCTGCCAAGTCTCCGATCCTGAGCCGCAATGGCTGCTGGACAGTGCAGTGAGTGGCTCCTTCTCCATCTTCACTACCTGGCCACCTGCACCCTGCTGGCATCCTTCTGAATTCATCATCTCAGCCGAGATGATCTGGACGCCCTTTCAACCTCTAAAGACAGCCGCAGTAACAACCTCACTCGAGCAAACAAGGCAGAAGCCTCCAGTCTAATTCTCATAATTATGATGGGTCTATTATTTCAAAGCCAGCGATGATTGTGGGGTCAGGTACTCAGAGGAAGAGGGAAAAGCACATTCTTTAAAGTGATAGCAAATCTCCTTTGATTCTTGGCTGTGACACCAAATTGCATCCAGAAATGCTGAAACGTGTGCTCAGAACCTTGGTCAAATTTCAAAGAGGCCTCGAGAGGAAGGGTAGTAGTGATCAGAGAGAAAGATGCAGTCAACAGAGGGCCCGGCAATTTGAGGACCGCCTCCCAGGACTCAGCAGCCGCAGGGCCCAAGGAAAGTGGGTGGTGACGTCTCTTCCCGGCTGGGCCGTCCTGAGGGGTCTCTATTCCATGCCACACCTGGCCTACACCCCTCTGCTCCAGGCTGGAAAGGCCTGATCCTCTGCCATCTGTCTCTTCATGTGCTGCCCACAATCCCCTCACTTCACCTCCCGGACCAGCATACGCTCTGAACTGTCCCCAAGCATTTCTGGCCTATGTTGCTACAAATTGCTCACTAATTTCTCTCATGAGTTTGATTCCGGCCTGCTGACCGAAAGTCTGCTGTCTCATAATCACCACTGAAGCCAAGAGAATGGCTGCCCCACAGAGCTTCTCAATAAACACATGTTGGTTGACCTTTGCATTGAGAAAGACACCATTATTATCTCCTCTAGGGCTTTCTTCATAAGGCTTCTTCAAAGAGGAGGAAAGCTCTGACCAATGACTAAAAGCACGTTAGATTTTCTGGCCTTTTCTGCTCCTTGGTCTATACTCCCAGTGTTGACTCCCTACGTGTTTTCTGAAGCTCTTGAGTTATTTAATTCAGCCAAAAATATAAACACATGCCCAAGTCAGGTGTAAAGGTGTCTAAACAGCCAGGCGCCTACACACAAAATGGCTGCTCAGTAACACCACTGTCAGCTACCGAAGAAGCTTCTGGGACTTTCCAAGCTTGTGCATCTTCCAATAAGGAGCCAGTTCTCCTCACAGTCCTCATTCATCTTGATAACAGGTCATGGTGGGCACATTGATAGAAACCACTTTTCCTTTCTGCCTTTCCCTTTTTATGGACGCATCTCTGGGCCCACACAAGATTCTCAATTGGGTCCTCTCTGGACAGCTTTGTTTTATTTCTGGGAGTTTCCATGAAGAAATGGAAGACCAAGAAGGAATTCCACAGCTACTTGCACTTTGTCTGCTGTAGATATGAGGCCAACAAATAAGTCTAAGAAAGTCCCTACGTTTTACCAATCACACTCCTGTGGCCAATCACGGAGGGCTTTCTGAGGTATGGTTTTGTGCCAATAGGTTGTGAGACACTTGCAGTGAGGAAAATTAGAGGCTGAGATTGTTTATCATGATGGAGCTTTCTATGCTCACAAAAGAACAGAATAAATACACAGAAAATAACACTAATAACCCCCCCAAATCAGAATTAATGTTAACATAAGTGATCATGCCTACAATTACTATTATGATAGAGGCTGTCGTTTATGGAGCATGTTCTATGCAGTATCCAAATCCATCCCCTAAACAGCCCTGTAGAGCCAGAAGTATTATTATTCCCATTGTACAAATGAGAAAACTGAGGCATACAAAGATTGATCACAGGAGAGGACAATGCAAACGAGACAATCTCTCCTGGCTCTTAACACTAACAGGGAGGGTTTACAATACCTTGTGTGCTAGGTAGAGATGGAAGGATAAGATGAACTACTGTGTGTTCTGGGACTGCGACAGAAATGGCCAGAATGCCGATGACAGTCCCAGCTTGGGGAAGAGGGCTGATGAGGACAGCGTGCTGCCCCTCTGGAGTCCAGCAGAAGAGGCTGATCTTGGTGCGGCAGAAAGACTCAGTCTCATAGTAAGAAAAGCAGCAGCAGTATCTTGCCACAGGAGGTAGTGTTCTGGGGCTCTCTGTCTACCAGCTTCCCAGCTCTTTGGTCACCTACCTTTGCTCCCACAAGATCACACTATGTCTCATATCCCTGTGAGCCTTTCTACATGATCCAAGGACCCCAGGTCTGATTTTAAAATGATGTACCACCATGACCTGTTATCAAGATGAATGAGGACTGTGAGGAGAACTGGCTCCTCACTGGAAGATGCGCGAGCTTGGAAAGTTCCAGAAGTTTTTTTGGTAGCTGACAGTTGTGTTACAGAGTAGCCATTTTGTGTGTAGGCCTCTGGCTGTTAGACACCTTTTCACCTGTCTTGAGCACTTGTTTATATTTTTGGCTGAATTAAATAACAAGCTTTGCCATACGCTATGCAGGCCAAAGTTTGCACTAAGATGATACGCCACTATAAAATCATTACTAGAGAACAAAACAGCAAAAGAACCTGCAAAGTCCAGCATTGTACCCAGCCACATCTATGAGAGTCAGGGGAGGTTTGGGGTGAAACAAACTCTTTTTTTTTTTTTTTTTGAGGGAAGGCATAAATTGAATAACCTCTCCCTAACCACCCACTCTGGTGATGACGAATGATTTCAATTGAATCATCTTCTGAGACTCATGAAAAGGTTGTGTCTGGGGCCTGTGCTCTTCCCCTTGAGAGAATTGCTTGGAAAGCATTTGCCACTTGGTGCGATCCGCTCAGCTTCTCAGGCAAAGCAGACCCCATCAGGGGTCAAGGACCACAGTGAGCAAACAGACATCAAACCTGAGTCTCCATGTCCTTCTCTCAGCCTGTCTCGCTGTCCCACCACAGGGGAAGCCAACTGGTATGTGTGTGGCACCCAGAACCTATGAGAATAGCTTTGAGCTGTCCTTCCTCAGCAGTGCTAGCCAAGTAGCTACATCTTTCCTCTTTCCTCAGGGAAGACAGAAACCACCAGACTAAGGATGCTTTCCTCTCTGCCACGCTGTGGTGCCCACTTCCTATAGCAGCTTCCCCTGACCACCAAAACAACATCAGGAACTACACTGCTAGAATCTCATGTTTGGCAAGTCTTGCACTCAAGTTGAAACCCAGATGTGAGGTTGTAGACTCGGTCGATGCACTCCTTTTCTGTCCCTTTTGTCACCTGGCCCCTTTATTCCATTCTACTTGCCCTTGCTTCCCCC
>PVIR01000069.1:140000-267500 GCA_004026965.1 Petromus typicus | reverse complement strand
AAGGTGCTAGAGTGACCTCAAGTTGGGATGGCCATCTTCACAGTTCACCAACACCGTGGAGTTTGTCTCCTTGGTTCTCAGGCCGAGTCCAGGCCCCGGGGAGACTGAATAGAAATCTGATCTCTATCCACCTCCGCTGCTGGCCTGGGTGAGTACAGACGCGGAGTAGCAGACACAGGTCTGATGAGCAGTGGAGACAGGATTACAATGGGTATCACAGGTCGGGGGAAGACTTCACCTTCCTGGCATGGCAGTGAGCAAAACAAGAAGGGTGGACATTCCTCACAGCCCCAGATAAGAAAGGGCGACTAGAGTGAGGACTTTTGAGATCTGCCTGTTTCATACTTTCCCAGGAAGCCCAGGGACCTTTCTCTGTGGTCTGAGGCCAAGCCACAGGCCAGTGGTTCACGAGAAAGAACCGGTCCACCACTCTGATGGAGGAAGCTGAGATCTCTGAGCCTTAGTAGCATATCTCGGCAGACAAATCATGGCTCCTAGCTGTCCTCCCCAAAGCTGTCTGGTTTGTCACAATAAAAGAAAAGCAGGGTGAGTTGAAGGCTCAGAAGACAGAAGAGTGGACCTGTCAGAGGCTGGCTAGGGGGCTGTGTGAAGGCCGGGTCTGCAAGCGCCAGCCCATCACCTGGGTACTCCTGTGTGGCATGTGTTTTATGCCCAGTGCCCCTCTCCAGCACATTAACAATCTGTGTATTCATTTATCAGCAGTACATTTTGAATTGTATATTTATGGCACAGTGCACTTTTCATAGCTGAAAATTAATGAACACACCTTTCTCATAACAAACAAGCACCTGGCTGCATAGTTAGTAATCGGAAACAGATTTATTTTTATTAGTGTATATGTGGGCAAAATTTCTGTTAAAAGAAATTTAAAAAACCTATGTCAAGTTTCAGTGATTCGGATACAGACTGTGAGAGGACACTGCTGTTTTCTAAACTTCCACTTTTAATTTCCCCCCACAATATCTTCCTGTCAGATGTCATGATAATGCCTTTTAACAGAATTAAATCATTTGTTTGCGAAGCCCACTCATCTTGATAAACCCAGCTCTCAGCCCTTGCCAGGCCCTAACCACCACAGAAAAATGGAATGTCACCAGCTGTAAAAGGAAGAAACAGATACGTTGTTCCGCACCTTCCACTGAGTCCTGCTCTTTCCCTCACTGAGACGATAGCGAGTGTACATTAGATCGGAGATGCAGGATAAACTGATCAAGAGATTGAATGCACGACATATGGACTATAGGCAATGAATTCGTACTGTATTTGGAAATCGCGCTAAATGAGTGATTTTTAGCTACTCTCGTCACAAAAACAATGAGTAATTAGGTGACAGGAGGGGTTAGTTCCCTTTACTGCCGTCATCTTTTAACTATATATGCATGTCCTGTGACAGTATCTTCTATATCTTGAATATACACAATAATTTTTTAAAAAATGATCAGTGAATCAACTTGCAAGTGTTGCTGTTCTGGGTACCTCTAGAAAGGTTTTCAATGCAGCCATTATGAATCACAACACATACCTACACTTACAAACGTAGTCACTTAGGCAGGGCCTAATTATTGGTTAGTTCGCTGCATATTACAGTGAAGAATGAAAAATGGACTAACAGGACTTGATTTGGGAAGCTAGTGTCGTCTCTTGCAGACAGGGAGTTTTCTTCTGCCAAAGCCAGGGCGCCTCAGCTCTCTGTCACATCCTACTTAGATATTAAGCCAGCGTCTCTGGCTACATCTGGCTGGCTCCAGCCATTCTCCTGTCCTCTCTGTGGGCTGTGCAAACTTTCAAAGCCTCCTCACATCTCTCGTATTGTTGAACAAATCGGCCTCACATCCCTGGTTCCCCACTGTGATGTAGCACCCTTTACGATGTTAGCTTCCTTAAATGAAGTGAGCTTGGCGCTCAGTTTTAGGGTCTCAGGAAAGGGCTGCACTGCTCCGGACCATCTCCAGACACAATGGAGAAGGTAAGAGGAACAGTGTGAACAGCCCTGCTCCCTGGGGCCATGAAGCTTCGGCTTCTCCTTCCATGGCCACCGAAGCAGAGCTTGGCACCTGTGTTCAGAGAATGCCGTCACTACCCTGCACCTAGACTGTGACCCTGGTTCCACTTCTCACCATGACTTCCTGGAAGGCTGTGGTCATGCCCAAGACCTTTGCTGCACAACTTGTTAGTGCCTAGAACTAGTTGGTTACCCCAAGCCTGAGAGGGTTCTTCACTTTGCAGGGCATCAGGAGCTGCTGGCCTGATGCTCTTCCCTTTCCACTCACATCGGGACACAGTATCACATACCCGGTCTCACAGAGGACAAGCAGAGAGATGGCCACCTCACTCTTTCATGGCACCGTGACTATCCACCCCCTCATCACTCTCTCAGTGCCCTCCAGCATCCTGCAGTTATAGACAAGCAAGATGTTGATCAAATAATTACCCAGTTAACTAAGTCTGACATTATCTAGGTGGGGAAAAAAATAAAAAAAGCATGAGCAATTCTGGATACATAAGAAGGACAATCCCGTAAAAACACTTGGGTCATCTGTCCAGTGCTATCTAGTTATTGTTATTTACTGGGTTAGAATAGTCATAAACTTAAACTGTAAAGGTTCACAATTGGTACAGTTTTAACTTCTGATTAAAGTGCTTCAGTTGCTTCCTCACTGAATTGTCTAATCTTCCATTCATCTTTTAACCTTCCCCTTATAATCCTTTATTCTTCCTTCATAAAATCTTTTAGATTTTGTTTTCTTTAACCATTCCTCAATGGCTTCTGTACTTTAAAACCAGGGTACTGTCAAGTTTTTAATCTTTTGTTGAATCCCTAAGCTCCTGCCTTTCCTTTTTTTGAGTGTTTTGTTCTTAAATATACTGGTTGTGTTGCACTATCTTACTGTACTTAACTGGTCACTGATGATTGATTGATTGATGGATTGATTGGATGCTGTACTGGGGATCAAACCCAGGGCCTCGTAGTGCCAGGCAAGCACACTCTTATGGAGCTATACCCCAGCAACTAAAATCAATTCTTTTAAATCCTGTCACATTTAATCTCACCCTTTTTGATCTTACCTTTCTCATTTTCTTATACTTCCGGTTTGTTGTTCCCCATTGTAGACTCTCATATTTTGACCTGCTTACTTCTTTAATTTACTTGTATTATTCTCTCTTGTTTCATATTTATATATTGTGGTATATATTTGTACCCCACTGGTTCAAAAGTAGATAGGAAGTGGCATCTTCACCACTTCCATCTTGGATAGGTAATGCTTTTTCCCTCCCAGTGGCCCCGAAGTTGTCCCTCTTGTCCCTTTCAAGGGACACCTGGCTCTTTTAATAATGATTCCTGAAAACAAAAACAAAACCAACAAATAAAGTCACCCAAGCTAGTTCACTAGAGGGAAGCCACAAGTAAGAATTGTCTCTTAAACCAGCCTCCAGCCCACCTCCGCTCTTGTCTGTGTCATTTAAATGGTGCTGTTTGCCACTTTCAAGTGCATTTCAATATCTTTCAGAAGAGTTCCAGGTCCTCTTTCATGAGGTTAGGAAAGCTCTGCCCAAGAAATGATTTGCTTGAGAAAACAGGTTCAGGAAATGGGTAGCAAAGAAAGAGGTCGGTTTGGGGTAATCAGAACCAGCTCCCATAAAATGCCCCACGCAGGGGTGGCCTTTCTTTGCAGGAATAGGCCACAAAGCCAGCTGGGGCCTAGATTCAACACCGTTGGGTTTTGTTTTAATCCCTTTGCCCACATAAGATACAGCTTCCTTGTTTGAGTTTGGTTTTTTCTGAGTATAAAACTAAAACATGATAATTGCAAAAGGTTATAAGCCAAAGATATGTGTAAGGAAAGAAAATATCAGTCTTAACTCTTCTACTGTCAGATAATTATTCTCAACATTTTTCTTTATATCCTGTCAGATTTTTCTATGAAAAAGACTTATATATTTTCATTTTTCCAAAAAAAGGATTGCATTATACAAATTGCTTCTGTAATCTGCTTTTGCCACTTAATAATATATGGTGACTATTTCTGCACATCAAAATACAGGGCTATGCTATCATTTCCAATAACTGCATAGGCTTCCATAGTAAGAGAATCATAGTTTCCTTACCAAATTCTTTTATGAAGTACATTTGAATTATTCTCAGAATTTTATCAATATAAACTCAGCTTCAAAGCATTTTCTAAGTCAGACATCTTTGATTATCTGATATCATACACTATGATATAATAATTTCACAAAAGAAAAATATTAAAACAAGACTTATTTGGAGAGTATTTGATGTTTGCCAAATTATTCCCCAAAACCAACTGCGTATTTTTCTCCCAACCCTACAAATGATATTCACTGTTAACAATCGCTTAAGTCTTTGTCAGTCTGAGGAACAAATCGGTAAGTAAACCAAAATCACTTTTTAGATGTTTTCTTTGATGAATAATTAAGGGAAAATACTTTCATAAGTGTACTGGCCCTTTCTTTCTCTTTCTATGGGAACTGCATGTTGGGATTTTGAGGTTCAAACGATATTCCAGCTAGAAATAGGAGCTCCAGCCCAGCTTCTTTAGCTCTCTGCTTTCTTGGCAATGAAATGGAGCTGCTCCTGGAAAGGAAAGTGTAGAGGGTACAAAGTGAATCTGCACAGCCCAGAAGTACGAGATGGAAAGATGTTCAGGGTGTGCATCAGGAAGGGTAGAAGAGAGAAACAGAGAGTACTTGGGGAAGAGAGAGGGAAGTGAGGGAGGAAATAATACCTACCTCAGGAAGCCTGGGAAGAAGAAATACCTGGAGAGGATTTTGAGCAGTTCCTCACACTCAGTATGATTTTAGGTACTGTGGGGCATAACTCCTTATTAATCACATTTCCGAGCTGGACTGATCAACCTCCTTATCTCTCTCTCTCTCATTCTCTCTCTCTCTCTCTCTGTAACAAAGAATCAAGCCAAGGTCTTTACACTTAGCTCCATCCTCAGCCCTTCTTAAATTTTGAAGACAGGATTTCACTAAGTCACTAAGTACCCCAGACTGGCCTCAAACTTGCAGTCTTTCTGCCTCACACTCCTAGAGTACTGAGATCACAGACTGTACTGGATTCCCTTTCTTTCTTTTGGTACTAAGGGTAGAGCCTGGATCCTTATCAGGTAACTGTTCTACTACTGAGCTCCTGGATTTTCCAAAAAACGAAAGTAGGCATTTTTAAATTTAAAATTACATGTCCATTGTTTTTATATAGCCAGATTAACACAGATGCCATCAGTATCACTTGGTTAGCCTTTTGAGAAGGGGAAGCTGAGAGATGGAGAAATGTCAAGATTTGAGACGTACTGACCCCAGACAGATGAAGCACAAGACAGTGGCCACTTCCTAGCCAGTGAGTCTGCAAGTGCAGGACCCCACACCACCCAGAGGTGAGACCACCCATCTACTGGTCTGGTGAGGGGCTCATGAGCAGCTCTTCAATTCCTTAAATTCTCTTCCTTGCTCAATCAGTGTTGAGGAAATTTCTATTATCTGCACAAGAGATGTGGATGAAGATACTCTTCTGTAATTTTCCAGAAATGGAATCGTACTCTACCTGCTGTTTTGAAGCCCACTTTTTTTTAAACTCAACAATATGTCATTGGCATCTTTCCAAGTCAGTAAATACAGGTCAGCCTCACACATTTAATGACTGCAAAGATTTCCATTACTGTTCTTTGATTATTGACCATTTGTATTTCTTCTTCTCTGAATTGCCTGCTCATGTCCTTTGATTATTTTTCTAGTGGAGGATTTGTCTTTTCCATATTGATTTGCAAGAGCTTTTTTGCCAGGAGTATTAACCCTTTGTCTATGATACAGGTAGCAAATATTTGTCCTCCTATGTCTTTTGCTGTGTGTGTGTGTGTGTGTGTGTGTTTCTATACATACTGCTTGGAAGTATACAATTTTTATGCAGTCACAGTCATTCAACAAATATTGATAGAGTATCATAAGTTGCCACTATTGTGCTAAATAAAGAAGTGGTAACAATCTGTCCACCTTTACTGTTAGAGTGCCTGGCCCTGAGGCCATGATCAACAAGAACATCCCCTCTTCATAGTTACAAAACACGTTCTTTTGTTTTTTTAGCTCTTTATGTGTTTGTTTCTTTGTTTTTTAACACCTTAATGTACTTGAGATTTTTTTCAGTTGTAAAGAATCCAACCCATTTAAATAAAAGAGAAGCAGTGTCCCTAAGCTCACACGAGCCCCTCAGAGACACTGGACCAGTGTCTCCCCTTTACCAGGTGTCACAGATGCAGAAGTCTTCTCTGTAGCCTACATCCTCTTCGTTTGCAGAAAGGCCAACAGAGGCATCTTAGGTCCTTTGTCTTTTTCCCTAAGAAAACAAAGTATCTCTAGAAAACGTGGGTTCCTTTTGGCTAATTTAACTTCTAAGTCTATGAGACAATACTGAGTTTCCCCATTTACTAAAGTCCTTCCCCTTAATCCTAGAGAGATTAAAGCCCAGAAATCCTCCAGCCGAGTGTGCCCCTCTCTCTCCTCGATGAATGTGACATGGCTGTAACCAGCTTGATCTCTCCAACCAGTCACTAATTTCTTCAGGGGACCTTCTCCCCTGGTCAACCCATTCACATGCACTCTACTCTCCCTGATGTTAGCTATCTAACAAAAACCCTATACTCTCTTGATCTCAGCCAAGGGTGGATCTGCCCACCGGGGCAAGAACTGGCAATGGTGTTGCAATTTAGTCTAGAAAATCAGATCTGCGGGACCCCAAACTGCAATTCAACTTGTAGTTCCACTCTCATTGAATCTCCAACTGTTTAAAGACAGTGACGCCTTTCTTTATGTAGCATGTACAACACCCAAGGAATGAACTTCCTCCCACAGCCTTTAACCAAGTTGGGACATACAGGCAAATATCTGGATATGTCAACTTGGATATGTCAAGTGGATATATTGGGCCCTTGGATATGTCAAGTGGAATCAGATAGTGTCTATTACTTACAGAAGAAATTCAACCCTTGTTAAATATTGTTTTTCTCACTGTTTACCCTTCCCAGAAAGTCTCTTCTTCAGACCAGTATCTCTAGGGAACTCAGCACACACCATTTCCTTTATGAACCTGAAGCCAAATAAAATGCACCTCACTGATATAGTCCTCAGAAGTGCTCTGCAAGAAGTAGAATTATTATGATTCAAACTCTATTCGTACTTGGATGAATGTGAATATTTCAGGCACTTGTGATGGACTTGAAGAAGCAGTGTCTTCAAACAATCTACTTTCACAAAATGAGCCCTCGACTGCTCAACCAGGGTAGATGATGTGGTCCAGGCCATGAGAGGGCATTTCAGCACAGAGGCAAGTGAAATGCAACCCACCATGCCACCAAAGTTAGGATATACACCTTCCAAAGTACAAGGACTTAGGTCCATGTCTATCTATTGTATCTTTTTGAGATTCTAGAATCAGCAGTAGCTTTGGGTTGGTAGAATCACAACCAGGACATTTGTAGGGAGTAGTCTTTTCTGGGACACTTAATATTGCCTGGAATTTGTAAGCCCTTCCACATAAAGCTTTGTCCCAAGGAAAGAATTTTTAAATTATTTAAAATATAAGAATATTTTAGAGAATACCTAAAAAGATTAACTCACCTTAAACTAATTTTTAGAAATTCTTTAGGGAAGACACTAGCCTCTTTGGCAAAAGCATCTATCCCCAGCACATCTTGGTTTGGAAGTGCTTTCAGAGGGGTGCCATCTTGGTTTTTGCATCCAACAGACTGATGGTGTGTGAGAAGTGGGGTGAGACCACCACTTGGACCTGGGAGAACCTCTGAGGTCAGCCAGGGGAGAGCCTATTCACCTCTCCCTTACTCTGCTCCCCACCATCCCCTTGCCCTTCTCCAACACAGCCCCCAGAGCACAAATTTCCACCATGCCCTCACTGGGTATGAGCCATTACAGGCCAAGAGGAACTGGAGTCTCTGAATACCTTCTTCAGCCCAGACTTGAGGTCAAAAGTGGTAATAGATGAGAAGTCCAAATGACGGTTTACTAAAACAGGAGAATCCTATAAAATTCTCAAAATGTGAGACATATCTTATACACGTGTACTTGGTGCAAAAATCTATAATTTCAGTGTTTGAAATATAAGCTTGTATTATTTCAACAGTGTGATATTCTAGCATTCCACATCCATGTGTGTGCTTGTGTGTATATATACAGAGAGGGGGAAAGAGAAATGTCTTTCTTATCTGAATACTTAGGCCCTCAAAAAAGAGCAGACACTGTATATAGAAACTTGCCTTTCTATTGATTGTAATTATATTATTGGAGATGAGCTCTTCTGGGAAAAGAGGTGGTCTTTAAATACATCAAGTCACATGTAATAATGCAGCAATTTATTAAGATTACATATTTTAAGTAAAAATTAGAATTCTATTTCAATAGCTTGGGAGGAAAAAAAAAAGGAAAAAGTACCAAATATGAGTGAAAAATAGCCAGGCTTATTTTTATTCTTGGCACCGTAACCCAGAGCCTCGTGAAAGTAGCAATGACAGCTCCGCTGACGAGGAAGGAGCAGGCTGGGGCTGCCGCTCAGCTCCCTGCTGCCCACTCCCCCCACCTGCACCCCCTGAACAATGGCAGGTAGACTCTGGCCATGACCTAAGGAATCTAATGGTGACACTGTCCACTCTCTCACGGGTCCCCAGCCCCCACCTCCATCCAGAAACAAGCACCAAGCAAAGATCCAGAGCCAGCAAAGGGGCTGCTCTACCTTTTAGTTCTCATCATCCATTTCCTTTCCAGTAGTGAATATGTTTTTTTCTGGAAGCTGAAGAGGAATGCAGTTTCTCTAAGGGTTCAAAATGGGGAACTAGACGAGTAAACATGGGGTACCCACTTGACTGGCTGTGCACTACTACTAAGGGGGATCTAGCTGCAAAACCAGAGAGGTCTCTGGGGCTATTTGCTCAAGCCAGTCCCTGCTTAGGTCTCACAGGGTGCGTTTCTGCATGACAAGCCCGACATGTGCACACACACAGTCCACACCCATGTACAACCACACACACTTCCCACAGTCAAACACACATGCTCTTTCATGCGTGCAGTTAGCTGTTCCTTTTATGAACAGGAATGTCTTAGAATGCAAAGAACCCAAGGAACACAGAATCCTGTGGCCCTCCCTGGGTCACCCCCTTGCATTCTCATTTTGGGGGGCTTGAGTCTAGCCATCTACAGTAGAGGGCAGGAACACAGGAACCGATCCCTAAAGATGGGTCCAAGGCTTCACCTTCAGGTTCAGTTAACATGAGGGATGCAGAGTTACATTTTGAATGGCTTCTTCACTTTCAAAAAAGAAAGCAGACACAGGTTTCACTCAAAAGTCTCCTTTGGTGATAAAGATTCCTGTGCAACAATAGAATGAGGTATGTCAGAAGCTGCCCCTCTCTTGTCCCCGCTGGATGCGTCCCTCTGCATGCTGGGTTATTGTGCATAAGGAATGACCTGGCCAATGAGAAGCCTAGGGGTGGCTTATGCATGTTGTGATAAAATGTAAATGCACCAGAAAGGTCACTGCCAGAGTGATCATTACCGTTGTGGAACTCTGACCAACTTGCCATTCAAAAGCACTATTGATGACTCAAACCATTCTTTAACACACACACTGGGGGCACACCCACAACTGGTGGGCATTGTGGCTGCTGGTGTCTCTCAGTGTGCATGTGTCAGCACCTGCAGGCACCCCTTCCCTGGCATTTAAGGAGATCAGGTAAAGGGGAAAGATTGCCACTGTTTTACCCATAATCTCCTGCCTTGGAAAGTGCACACAGCCTCTGAGTTTGGTGCCCCTGAGGATTCCTAGCCCATTGCTCTGGAATCAAGGCTCTGTTCTTGGAGACAGAATGCACTCACCTGCTCCCTTACACAGAGGGAAACCACACCAGTCTTAGGTCACAAAGAATGGTGGCCAGACACCCGTCGCACCCACCCATGGTGATCCAGGAAAGCGCCTCCTGCCAGCCTGGGACAGTCATTGCCACCTGTGTTCATGAATACATCATACATTCAGAAAGCCAGATCTCTGCTCCCTGAGCCTTTATCTATGCTGCTCTGCCACTTAGCTGTTACTCCTAACTGTCCCCAATCTCTCCCCCAATTTGTATGCTGTTCCCAGAGTAATGCACAAGAACAGAGGCTCTACATGGACTAAGATGTTTCCAGGATGCCCCCACAGGGTATAGGGGATGAAAGGAGCAGGAAGGGCCATCTGAGGCTTGAGATCTCCTTACTTCTGGGAACCAGATTCCTCAGGTACTTTGGAGGTGGACAGGCCTTCAGGCTGTTCATCTAACAGACATTTACCAAGTGCTCAGCATGTGCCAGGCACTGAATGCCTATTGAAATCATTATGGGAGCTGTTGGCGGCATAGACAGGAGATAGAATTATTGCAATGGAATCCTAATGGTTTTGACTACCCTACAAAGATAAGGCACGCTGCCCACTGATGCAATGATTCTCTAACAAGGCTGGCATCCCTACCCTATCTCAACTGCAGTCTCCTCCTATCACTGCCTCCACTCTTGTCCCTGCCCTGCTAGAGCCCACCCACTGCCTCGGCAGTAAATCTCATCTTAACTGAATCTTTGCAGCTAAGAGGATTTCCTCAATCAGAAACCCCTCATGAAGATCACCAGGGTGAACTTTAGCAGGGAATCGGGCCTCAAGTTGTGTCTTGACTGAATGACCTTATACAAATCTCTTCTGCTCTGTAAGGTATGATTCCTCCTCTAAAAATATATTTCTCTATTATCTCTCTAGCCAGTACTCTATGATTCTATAGGCTACTGTTATTTAAAAAATCCTTTATTGTCCATTTGATACTCCAGCATACCCACCTGCTGGTTCAGGATAACTTAGTCTCCTTCCAGGCATCCTTCCTCATCTTTCCTTCCTAGAACAGCCCTCAGATGCTACAGTTGCTCATTCATTCATTAATCCAACAAATATTCATTAAATGTTAACTAAGTATCAGGTCCTGCTCCAGTCTCAGAAACCAGAAAAGCCAGACTTCCTCTTCCTCTTGGACCATATCACCTTTTATAAACTTCCAAGACTTCACTCATGGCTTTTCACATAGCCTAACCTACACTTCATGACAATATCTCACTTGATGCTCACTTCTTTTTAGCGGGATGACTAAAAGGAAGATCAATCATGTAATGCAATACATAAAGGACAAATGTTTTAAGTGGCTTACCAATGACCCAGTACTACAAAAACAGCTAAGGCAAGTCCAAGGTCTTCTTGCTGACTTCCTAGTTCATGGTCACCTGCTGAACATCTTTTGGCCACAGTAAGTAACCAGAAGGAATACCCACAAATCCCATTCCAGTGAGCTTGGTGAGGCATGCTGAAGCAGCTATTTTGAGCTCCAAAGAAAAAAATCTTCAAAAAGGCTCTAGGAGTTAACCTGCAGCTGTGCTCCATCTCTAACTCTGGTGCTATAGGTTAGACGGAAGAATAGATGGGTGGGTGGAGGACTTGTGAAGCTAACCCACTCCTAAGCCTAAAATCCATCTGAGACAAGCCAGAAGGTTCATTGTTCCTTATGCTTTGGGAGTCAGGCCATGATCAACTTCTCCAGACAGTAGATTCATACTACCTTTATTTAGAAGCCATCAAACTCCAGCTAAAAGAAAAAGGAAGGGCTGCATGAATGTCTAAGTCCTATCAAGATGCCTGCAATTTGCAAGGAGCTTAGTGCTTCTGGGAGTCACAGCTGTTCCCATGGTGCAAACTGTCCGCTTGCTGGGACAATGACATTCATTCTAATGACACAGTCATTACTGTTCATCCCAAGGGTCTACCAGTTGTCCCTGCTCCTCTGTCTTCCCTCTGTCTGTGTAGATTTCTAAGCCAATTCTGTTCTTGATTCAGAAGCAAGCATTCGGATTCTTCTAAATAATGTTTTATATACAATGAATTGCTTATGTGCTCTGAACATTTTTTTAAAGGAAGACTTTTTTATTTTTATAGTAGCTGCAAGGGAGGACAGGGATGGAGCCAAGAAGAAAGGCAAAGCACCACTAATGCTTTCTCTCTGTGTAGGAATTGCTCCCTTGGTGAGGGTGGGAAGCATTGCAAAATCTGAGAAGAATCATAGAAAACCTCAGGTTGTCCTATAAAAAGATGCTTCACCTATCACTTCTGCCTGATGCCCAGGATCCGGCATTGCCTCGAGCCTGTAGCAACTTCTTGCCCAGGACCTGATACTGAGGAACAACCACAACACAGAATTTAAGAGATGATAGTCTCATGATGTTTTTTTTTCCCTCCAAAGTATTCAGGAATTCTATGACCAGATGTGGCCAGACTTTGGTCTTCTTCTAAAAAGACAGAGATGGTTCCAAAGAAATCTCAGTCCTACAATAACCAGAGCGAATGATGTGAGACTTTGGATTTCTACCACCTGGATGTTCTAAAAGGTTCCATATTATGGATTTGTTTTTTTGTCTTTCTCTTGGTCTATATGTCTATAAAATGAGCCTGTTAATCCAGCAAAGCTTGTCACATTTTCAATTTCTGTGCTACGTAAAACAACAAAAAGTAAATTAGTGTTGCATATGTAATGGACATTAGAAAAAAATATGAAGGAAATTCTATTAAGCCCAATGCCTGGTTACCTCGTTCGCAACACAGGCATGCATGTTTCTACAGCAAAGCCTTACATTTTCTCTAACAAAGGTTTTACGTTCACTAAAATGTCAGCTAAAGTTGCCAATAAATACTTACTCACAGCTGGTGACTACCGGGCAGGGGAGGAAGGTTTAGTTACACACATTTTCATTAGTGCACACACATAAGAAAAAATTCTTCTAGATTTTAAAAACCAAAGTCATGACGGCTGCCCAGAACTATGTGCACTGAAGGATAGGGAAAAAAAAAAGTGAGTAATAGCAAGGAAGATATTTAAGGAAAGCAATGATTGAACTTTAAAAAAATACTGCAGACTCAAAATGCTGGCGGCAGACTGACTGCTATTTTAACCAAAGCTGCTGATTTCGAAGAGGTCTTCTGCTTTTATATATTTGCGTCTTGCAAATGTTGGGCATGATGGCGCTGAAATAGGTGTGGCTGACTCTGAAATTCCAGCTCAAGGCGTCTGTGGTCTGTGAACTGGTGAACCGGTCCTGATAGGGCTGGCTAGTCCGAAGCAAAACTGGCTAGTTATGGAACTACCGTAGTATATGCGTTATCTCCACCGCATTTAAAGGATTTACCTATCTATCCCGCTGCAGACCCACTCATTGAGTAAGAGCCAACAGCATATGATTGTGTTAATTAATCTGCTATTGTGCGTAAGGAACAGCTGCAGTGGTCTCGTGGATACGTTGTCAAAAGAAAACAATGTAATGTTAAGCCTCTGACTGCATATTCTGTTACAAAGGAGGTTTATGAGAAGTTAAATGCATAAATCACAGATCATTTTTATAATAATAATAAATAATATCTGACCTTTAAAAGGAAGGTTTGAGTGTTCTTAATTTTGGCTTGAAACATGTTCTGATATATGATACCTACGCTTTAACCCAATTCTTTGTTTTGAAAACAAACATTCCCCAGAAATGATGGGAAGGGGGAAGGAGCTATAGAAATGACCTCTGACTGCACGGAGATACATGCCATTGTAGTTCTAACAAAGATCAGAGCCCAAAATATCAAGTTAAAAGAAAAACTTGTTGGCATGCATCCAATGTCTCCTATAATAAAAACGCAATTTCTAATACTATGCAGAAATGGAGAGAAAGGGGACATTCATTATGGGAAACACACATATTATTTACATGGGCTTTATCTTTCTTTATGCAGATAAGGGACAGAGAGCACTTTGTGTCTAATTAATATTCTATGTCCCTCTATGATCCAACCTTCCTGCCCCCACCCTCACCCAAAATACAGCCCCTGTTCTGTTCAGGCCTCTATGTACATATATCCAGTTGGTGAACAAGGCGAGGAGCCAGACTTAGACAAAGGGAAATAAAACCTTGTGTTTGGGTACTTAATCCAAAGCAATAAACTGTAGCAAAATTCAGGGGTAAAAACCAAGACTTATCAAGGCATATAAAGTTGAACTACGGCTAACAGGATTTTATAAAGAATAATATCTTATATATCTTCGAAGAGCACTTTTTAAAAAAACTATTGCATTCCCCCAAAAGATCCACACAGGAGAGTCCCCACACACTGGACATTAACTAGTGTAATGTGATTCAACCCCAACTTGGGGAGCGCGGGGGTGCAGAGGGGAGACACAGGACACTGTCATTGTGACTCCTACCACTTATTATTTCAAAGTAATTTTTCTTAGTCCACAGGCCTCAGTATTACTCCGTTTTTTGTTCTCCTCCTATTTTTTTAAAAGAAAAATCCATTTGAGAGAAAAGACAAACAGTTTGCCTAAGAATACCGGGAAGGGGAGGGCAGGAGGCACTGGAGTGGGTCTGGTCTGTGCATCCTTTCCCTTTGTTCTGGGGGAAGACAACAAAAGCAAGCTATTTTTAGCTATGGATTGGCATTGTATTACCAGGTATGTGTATCGACCTGATAACAAGAGTGGGGCTCTGGGGCTCCCTCCAATAAACGCCATGGTGTCATCAGCTCCAGGAGCCTCCACACCCCAGGAAGGTGAGCTGGGAAGAGCCATGTGGACCCATACAAATTTCCTACCCAGGCATGAGGAGCTCCCCTGATTTATTTTGCTCATCTTGAACCATTAGATGAACAATACCTCCAGAGTGCTAGTCTCGCTGAAAGTTGCTTCTCTTGGATGCCATTTTAAAGGAGCTTAGGAGGAAGAAAATCATGATGACCCAAAACACCCTGTCCCTTGAGTCAGGATGCCACTGATCACTTGTATCCACCAATATGGGCTTCATCCCCTTGAGCCACGTCAGCCAAATGTCTCTGATACGCCTAGGGAGACACAGAGCCACTGCTGAGGCTCTTCCAATTACTTCTTTCCCGTTTCCCCACCTCGCACAGAATGCACCCTGAGGCCTGTCCATTTCCCTGCCCTGCCCACGCTGACTGACCACCCGCTCTGCTCCACAAGCAGCTGCCCATTCGTCACTGAGCTGGGGCGTCTGGCAAACAAAGTCTCCATTATGACCAACTTTAACATTTTTTCCTCTCAAATCCAAATTTTTCACTTTCCAATGTAAAAGCTTGTGTCTTCTTATATGAAAATAAAGTCTCCAGTGAGAAATCTCAAATACTTGACATTTCCCAGTATTGTATCAGAACGCAAGGGACTATCAACTTGGGGGGACTTAGACATACGTAGAGGAGGGTGCCCTTTGGGTTACAATGGTGCCTTCTTTTTGTTGACAGGAAGGCTATGGGGGAGGAGGAAGAAAATGCTCACTGCCCACCAGCCCCACATTTGCTTTATCTAAGTGCCCGACAGCATGCACATGACAAAGGGGGAGCCTGTGGCAACCTCACAATGTTGTCACACAACAGTAATACTGAAATCAGTGGCCTATGTGCTGCTGTTTCTACTACAAGTTCAGCAGGGCATAGGAGCCGCTTCCTTTCCTCCCTGGACCTCTGTTTTCTCATCTGTAAAATGGAGATCTAAACAATGATACAGAACTCCTTCCCTCCAGACATGAAAGCCTCTGTAAACTCTAACATGTGCATTTTGAATATTTATGACTCTTTCATACTGACCAAAGAAAACTAGCCACAGGGACTCATCTACTTCATTCTGTCCTAGGGCTTACAGAGAAAGGATGAGCAGAAAGACTGAGTGTACTCAGACATAAAACCACTTCCCAGTCTGATGAGCAATCTACTTGGTTGAAATATACATACATATATAAATACATTTTTCTGTTAGCTTTGGTATTCATCCCCATTGTGTCTGTCTCCCAGTTCACCTGTGCTTCAACCAGGTTAGACCCTTAAAAACCTTCCGGCTCAGTTAAATCTGTGCTGGGCCACACAGAAGTGCACAGGTTGATGCATCAGGCAAAGAGAATCAGAGCCTTGAAATAGGACAGTCAGGGAACAGAGTACTATGTGGTTACTGAGTATCATGGTGCTAATTTGGATTTTTCTCTGCTTGTTTAACCTCTTAAATACTCTTTTACAATTTACTTATAAAAATATTCTCTGCCTGGGCCGGGGAGTTGCCTCAGTGGTTCAGGTGCCTGTCTTGCAAGTGCAAGGGCCAGGATTCGATCCCCAGTAGCCACATACAATACTGGGTGTGGAGATTCATGTCCAGCAGCAATCAGCACCACATACCACAGCGCTGGGCGTGGTGGCTGACAGCTGTAATTCCAGCACTCAGAAAGCAGAGGCAGGAGGATTGCTCTGATGTGAGTTTGAGGCTGAATTCAAGGCCAGCCTGAACTACAAAGCAAGACTCTGTCTCAAAAAAAAAAAAAAAAAAAAAAAAAAAATTCTCTGCCTATTGCAAAAATTTGGAAAATGGACTATGGTATAAAGCTGACTATGACTACCCATAATATGTTTACAGATTTATTTTTAATTATATTTACCTAAATGAGATAAAACATATACATACATATATTCAAATCCATATTTCTACCTAATATTTACCACTTAGAATATTGCAATTAGTAATAATTAATATTAACACAAAAATAAAAATAGAAACGGTATATAACTTTACATCCCATCTTTTTTTCCTCTCAGCACAATCAATATATTTTGAAGTTGTGGTTTTCATTTCTTGATTGTGAAGAGCTACAAGTAATCAAACAAATGAAATTTCCTGTGGCTGGAACCTCCTCTTGCTTCTGTGTTTGATTCATAATGTCTTGTCTAATTGACAAGACACCACCACCCTCCGGGAGAGAAGGGCCTGTTCCTTTGGGTTCAGTGGATTATCTTGACTGACAGTTCTTCAGAGCCTCAGGTTCTGAAAGAGAACTTTGGCTAGGGAGTTTGAAGTTTCCTGTGTCCGTAATTCCCCAGGGGGCTGGTCGTGATAACTGACACCTTGTGGAAGCCAGGGTATAGTGTTCAGATTTTCCCAGACCTATTTGTTCAGAAACCTCACTTAGCAGCTCTAGCACTTCACAAGACTAATACTGTGAGATCTGAAGCCACATGTAAAACCAAGAACAAGAATAATTCAACATAAGCTGAATTTAAGAGTACTATAAAAGTCATAAGCCAATCTCCAACAAAAAGAAGACATCTTGCTAAAAACCACATAAGCAGCCACTGAGAGCCTGGTACACTTATTTCCTCCAAGGGGAGCAGGATGCAGAGGTAGGGTGTCCCTCAACCCACCTCCATTCCCAGTTTTCTTTCCTTTCATCCAATGAAAAGATGGAGTTAATACCACATGCAAATGTCTGCTTCGGATGTGGGAAGTCTCTGTTGAGAGTCTCAATTTTTTTTCCCTAAGATTCTCTTTGAGAATCTTTTGAGTCAATGACATAACTCCTTACAAAATGAAAAGGAATTCCATCTCCCTCAGCAAAGGACTACAGGAGCAAAATCTCCAAATTCCAGTGGTGAGTCGGGGAAGGATTCAAGCACAGCTCCACAAAGTAACCGGTTTTTGGGAAGGTCAGCAGGGTGGATTCACAGGCCCTCATCCAGCTTCTGCAAAAACACAGAAGGAAATGGCATGCTCCTTCCTGTTCAGGATGAAAAGCAAAAAAAAAAAAAATGTGCTAAGATGCACGCTAACTAACATGAAACAGATAAAACTGGGTCCCAGCTGAGTCTGTCATTAGGAAGCTGGTAGATCTGGTGGTATTTTCTCCAGAATGGAAAGTTGTCTCTAAGCAGACATCAGACTCCAGGAGGAAGAAATGGACAGGACTCAGGGGCAGACCAGGAAGTGAGGCCACCCAGAAACCTATGAAATGTCATGGCTGCAGGCAGAAGCCCCAGTGAGCCAGGGGTAATATTTCTGGAGCGAGTTGCATCCTGATATTTTAAGCTGAGAGTTTTATTGCGGCTGAAACCATACAGTTGAAAAGGAAATTGAACAGCCTTCTCTCTAAATCATCTGATTTATAGAAATTGAAATTGATTCATATAATTGGAGACCACTAATTATAGGAGTTGAGGAAGAAAGATTGTATGCCAAAGTTCTAATTGCTGAACTATCAAAGTTAGTCAAGATTTGTTTCAGGGAAAGAGGAAAATTGTCCTTTTCTGTGGAACACCAGGGAATACAATCATGCCTGCTCATGTACACCATTTCTTTGGTCTTTGCAGATTTTCTGAGAATAAAACACTGATGTTGACCTTCCTAACATATGCCAGGGGGGTGGCTTTTCTGATTATTTTTTATTGTCATGGAGGTAATGTCATATATCGTAAACTATATGGACAAGAGAAAGAGAGAGGGGGAACGAGGGTATGACAGAGAGAATGAGAAGCCCTCCATTTATGCTTCAGAGCCCCACCTCACCATTGCGATTATTTTAAGGTTTCTTCCTCCAACGGCCTCACTGTGAGTATCACAGGGGCTCACGGTGGCCACATCCTGGTCCCCGTTCTGCTGTCCCTCTTCCTTTTTGTTCTCATGCACATTCCTGAAAACCATCCTTTCAACTGTCAGGGAGAGTGCTTCCACGGACTGCCCCAATGCCACACATTTAGCTCAGATCCAGTTTTGATTTTTGACATTTTAAATGAGGCTATAATGAGCATTTTCATGCATACAGCTTTCTTCATACCTTAGACACATTCCTTAAAATAGATCCCGAGAAGCAGAATTACTGGGTCAACGAGTTTAACATGTGATTACTCCTGATAGGTATTGACAAACTGTCTTCTACAGGGAGTTCAGCCATTTGGAAGTCCTGGTTCCCTATTTCCTTGGTAGCTAGAAGTTTGAGTTTTTAAATATTTTGTTATAATTCGATAGACATAAAATTCAATGGCAACTGATACTTTATTTCAGCTTGTAATTTTTAAATACTAAATTAAATTTAAATACTATAGCAGATGATTTGTGTTCCTAACGTTGAGTAGATGTATTTCCTTTTTGGTGAACTACTGGTACTTATCCTTGTGATAAATACCAAAGAAGTGGTCATGAAGCACCATAACCAGTAGAACAAAAAGAGATACATAACTATACAAAATACACGCCACCTGTAGACTAAGTGTCCCTTGCTTTTCTGATGAATAAATGTGCCACCAGCCCATTAAGTCATGACAGCCTGTCTAACTGGGCTGGGAGTACCCTCCCCAACCTCACCCTCTTGGAGTCAGTCTTGTCCTTCAATGGGTTCTCCAGGTCGGCAATGTGATAAAAGCAAGCATATAACATCTTCCTCTGAGACTTGATTTTTTTTGCTAATGAGGTAGACCAAATTAAGAAAGAAAAAAAAAAAACTGTGAAAATGACATTAATTTGGAACAGCGAAACAAAACCAACAATAGTTTGATTTTCCACTCTACACACTTTATAGCACTTTACAAACAAAGTAATTAATCCTTATAACAAAGAAAAAACACTGCCCCTCCTCTACTGATTCCCAGGAAAATTAAGAGCCATTACACTGAGTTCCAAAGTCTTTGCTAAAGAGATCAAGAGAAGGTCAAAAATAGGAAGAAGGAAAATGAAGAGAAATGAAAGAGAAAGTCCATTATCTGCTCAAGGAAATCAAACCAAGACCCCATGGGTCTTGCACAGAAATGAGCTTTAAGAACAGTTAGAGGATGTCCAGAATTACCCATTTATAGAGACAGGAAATAGATTGTTGGTTAGCAGGTTGAGAACTAAAGGTTATAGGGGCACTTTTGGGGAGGTCACAAAAATGTTCTAAAATAGATTATGGTGATGATTTCCAACACCCCTAAATATACTACAGGACACTGACTTATACACTTTCTGTGGTGACTTACATGATATGTGAATTACACATCAATAAAGCTGTTATACACACAGAAGAAAATAACTACAAGCTTGAGGGAAACCATGTAAGAAAAAGAATGTAGAGAAGAAAAAAAGAATAAAACAAAACAATTACTTGCTATATTAAAGAATTTAGTAACAGTGGCACTCCACACAACTGGATTTGAATTTCTACAATATCCACTTATTCGACAATGTATATGGAGCATCTCCCAGGTGTCAGATGTAGGAGGAGAGTGACAGGGCAAATGGTAAGGCAGGAAATCACAGGGAACAACTAGGAAACCCCCATCAGGTTTAGGGGAAGGGGTACAATAGCTTCCCCCAAAGTCAGCCTGGCAAAGGCATGGAGGCAGGGCATTCCCACTCCGAGGGACCCCGAAGAACGAAAGGCTAATGGCACTGGAAGATGCAGAGGAGTCGGCTCAGTGGAGCCCGGAGTACAAAAGGGACAAGGAGAAGTGACAAAGGCTGGATGCTCAGGCATCTTATTAGATGGTGGCCTCCTTCTGGATGGCCACTGGTTGCTTTTGAGTGAGAAGTGACACGACCAGCTTTGCTCATGGGGTAGATCTTTCTGAAGGCCTGAAAGTCCCTAGTTTGGACAAATGAGCAGGTTACAGGAAGAAAGACCACCTGAAAGCTGTGTTTAAGAGAGAAAAAACATGAAGACTGAAGTAAGGCATTAGCACTGGAGATGACGTTGGGATGGATTCAAGAGTTACCTAAGGAAAAGAAATAAAGGTCCCCTGTGGAAGCATGGGAGAAAGACAGGACTCTGTGCCTAGCTTCTAGGTTTCTGCTCTGCATAGGGGTGAGCAGGAAGACTAGTCACCAAGTGAAGGCCAGCTGAGGTCAAGTTGCTTGTGGGACAGTTTGAAGAGCTGTGAGACCAGGGCTTGGCTGGAATTCTGACACGGGGAAAATCATCTCCCTCTGGAGGCCAGCTGACTTTGCCAAAGAGTTAGCCTGCCCAGTGACCTGGTGCCCAGGTGACCAGAGGTGACCCAGAGAGCAGAAGGGATCATGAAGGGACCTAAGGATGCACATCCAGATGGCTGGGCATGGGCAGAGAAGTGAAAGGAAGCCCCTTGATTGTGTGGGTGGAGGAGGGGAGGCAGAAGGTGAACTAGCCCATTGGCCAGATCCACCCCATTCCAAAGAATGGGCCTCTAGAAGAGGCAAAGGGGTTCATTCTGTGAACATATCCTTTACCCTACTGGCTCCTGGGTCCTTGAGGGTGGAAACATACAGCAGAGAACAGTAGATGAGCCTACCAGAAGAGACATAGCGATGGTTCACCATGCACTTGCTCAGGCCATGGAGACAGACAATAGATACAAACTACTCATTCAACCAGCCAGGAGGCTGGAGGAGGTGCTGATAAAAGCTTTTACTCCATGACCATCCGTCAGTCCTTTTAGCTGGCCAAAAAGCAAGGCAACAGCTCTTACTGGGAGAGGTACACATTACTTCTGTTTTCATGCATCTGACAAGATCTTGACCTACCCTTGATGGTAACTTCATTTTCCAGACCCTGGAGAATATAATCAGATTTTTTTAGATTCTAGACTGAGTTCCAAATAATGAGGAGAAACTAGTGAATGCAGAAAAGACAAAATTCTTGGACCACTACAATTATGTTGAAATAGCATTCTCAATAACTGGATGGGACAGACATAGACTCAGTCTAAGCTCTAGCATTTGCTGAATGACACCGGAGAAGTTACCTAATGTCTCAGAACCTTAGATCCCCACTGGCCTCTACAGAAGAAGATCAGTACCCATCTGAGAAATCAATATGGAAATAAAACCCACTTAATAAGTTACCACAGTACCTGGATGTGTGAAAAACTCAGTCAACGCTTGTAGCCAATGTGCATTCTAAGTTTTAGGATGTCAGCTTCAACACACTCAGAGAAAAGAGAGGTGGGATTCCAGGCTAGAAGAGTCCAGACAAGCTGATGACCCAAGAAGAAAGAGATGGTCTCAAATGCATAGTGTTCTCTGCACAGTCACAAAGATCTGTCCCAGGGAGGGAGAAGAGGCCAGAGGCCAGGAAAGTCAGTGTGGTGCCAACGGGATGAGATCTCAACATGTGTATACATGCATTCACATATGCATACATGCACAAGCACACACATATACAAGTACACACTCATATACATGGCCATACATACCTACACACCTCCAAATACATACATATACATGTACATATGCACACATGTGCACACATAAGCATATGTATATGAATGTACATATATTATTTGTCAAGTGGATAATTATTTGATTGATGATTTGGATGAAATCCAAGAAGAGGAAGGAGTTCATGACCAAGGAATCTTGGGCCTAAGTGGCAAGGACTTGAAATGACTTATTCAAAAGCCGAGGCCTCAGGGCACAGGCAATTGATCCTAAGGCTGATTTCAGCTCAGATCTTACTTTTTCAAAGAAGTAGAGGAAACTGAGAAGAGGGAACAAGAATCCCCAGAGCCCAGTGCAGGCTCCTGGAAACCAGCAGTGCCGGGCCAGCTCTATAGGTGGATGGATGCAGGACTATATTAGACACAGTGGATCTGCGTTTCAATGGGGCATTTTGATTTCCATGGGGAGAAGAAGAAATCTGACCCAAGAGGGTAAGACAAAGCAATGCAGCCAAGGCTGGCTAACTGGCCACGCCCAAAGGGTACAGCATAAAGTACCAAGGCCACTAGGAAGGGGATATCGTAAGGGTCAATGCACAGAGCACATGTCCCCAGCTAGAACTGCAGACCATTTTCTTGAGGGGCTGGGACAAAGCCAGAAGGTTTGAACATAGATAACTAGCCAGGACATGCTGAAGTCAACATGAAGTATGTCACTCCTCACTCACACCTGTACCATCTTCCTCTGTCTCTTTTTTCATGGCAGCTGAATTTCAATGCTCTGAGTGACAACAGAGCACATAGAGAAATGATGGGAAGTCCATCAGCTTGACCTCTAATGCAAAGTCCTTGTAGGATATGTGAATGTAACGTTGGGTTATAAGAACACAAGAGATTTCTGGGTGTTCCTATAATAACACCCCGCGTTAGCCCAATAAATACAAGATCTAAGACCCCAGGGCAGCGCAGACAACTCAGGAAAGGACAGAGATTTACCAGCCTCTGAGAAAAGACTTGAGGAATCAGCCAGTGGCACAAACCCAGCAAGAACCAGAAAATCAGTGGCCTCAGGACAGGAACATGTGGCCCAGAAAGAGGGGCTCATCTCAGAGACACACGGAGGATATCTAAGAAGCACCAACCACACTGGCTCAGGGGACACAAACAAAGAAAACAAGACAAAGCTGGGTGTTGTGGTACACACATCTAATCCCAGCATTCTGTAAGGCTGAGGCAGGAAGATCCTAAGTTCCAGCTCAGTCCGGGTCATTTACCTAACTTAGCAAGGCCCTGTCTCAAAGTACTAAGTACAAAGATGTAGTTCAGTGCAAAAACCCTGCTTAGCAAGGCCCTGTCTCAAAGTACTAAGTACAAAGATGTAGTTCAGTGCAAAAACCCTGGGTTCAGTCCCTAGTACCATGGGACAGAGACTGAGAGAGAGAGAGAGTGCAAGAGGGGAAGAGAGAGGGTGAAAGAGAAAGAGGAAGGAGATAAAAAGGGGAAGGGTGGAAAAGAAAAGAAAGACAAGACAAGGCAAGACAAGACAAGACAGACAGCACAGGACAGGATAGGACAGGACAGGACAGGACAAGACAAGACAAGGCGGACCACAGATATTCCATATCTGCCTCCTGGCCCTGGGTGAGTCAGATCTGACTTCCAGGGTCTTAGGGAAAGCCTAGACCAGGTAAGTATGTACTTTAAAGAGAACATTTCAGGACTATTGAGAGACAGAAAGCACAAGAAAAAGAATGAGGGGCCCTTTATTAGGTGCAGCCTACTTCACGCCATACCATTCACATTCTGAAAGAGGGTAGCAACCTTTAATTCTCCCAACAATCTTGTGGAGCTACTACTCCTAGGTATGCTCAGGAGGAAACAGGTTCAGCTCCAGACCTGACATACCATTGCTGTGTGAGGAGTTGGAATTCAGACCTCACCTGGCAGAATTGTAGGCCTTAGGGGCTTCCTGGGACCTCTTCATTAATGAAATATCTAAGATTCAAAGCCCCCTTCAGAGCTGGAAGATGGCCCCTCCCATGTCACAAACTAAACTACAGTAGGATGGTATAAAACCGTGAGACCCTCCCACCTTGAAACCTCTGCCCGGGAGCATGTGGGAAGTTTAGATTAAATCAGACTAAATGACTTCATAGCATATATTTCTTAACATCTGATTCACAGGGTCAAACATAAAACTTTCTCCTGGAAGAAAAAAAAAAAAAAAACCTTCAAGGATTATTCACAAAAGCAGCTCTTTTAGATGTGGCCAACTGGCAACCGGATCTGCACATAGACCTCTGTCTTTCGGTTTCTACCAGGGGTGCCCAGAATGAGTGAAGATGGTGGTGAGCAAACAGGAAAGTGGCAGGTCCCGCCCTGTCGTCAGTACTCGGAAGTTACACAGGACTTTCAGAAGTAACTAAGTAGCTGGGTGTGGTGGTGCATGTCTGTAAGGCCAGCACTCAGGGTGGCTAAGACAAGAGAAGCACAAGTTCAAATCTAACCTGGGCAACGTGGCAATGTAGGGAAACACTGTCTTGAAATTTAAAAAATACAAAAAAAAAAAAAAAAAATGTCTGGGGAGGTACGTCAGAGTGAAGGCCCTGAATTCAACCCCTAGACTACTATCCATCCATCCATCCATCTATCCATCCATCCATCCATCTATCCATCAATACTAAAATACCAAAATAAATAAATACCATACTTATTTCAATACTGGAGAAAGTAGACCAATTTTTACCTCTATAGAGTAAGAAAACTCTATTTCCAGACTTAGATCTCTCCTCAAAATAGACCTGACCCTGAAATAAAGAGAAAAAAATCACATATTATGTTTTATTTTGCTTTGCTTTGTTTTATCCTCTTTAGACGGTGATAACTACCAGAGGGTCCACTTAAGTCCCTTGATTCATTGAGTGAACTTGAGAGTTTGCTGTGTGGCCCAGAGGAAGAAGTCTCAGGCTACATAGGGCAGAGGCCAGCAGGGACAAGCCCCCAGCCCAGCACTCTAAACATATTTTCTAGTTGTTTCATAAGCAGGCAGAACCAGTCACTGCCGAAAGGCCCTGCTTTCTTCGTGTCATAGAGAAGACAATTCTACTTAAAAGGAAGCTTTGTCGAATGAAAGCCAAAGTATGGATCTATCTTTTCATGTCTCAGGAGGTTGCTGCTCTATAAAATGCTTTCTTGTTATACCACCCTGTGGAGATTCACTCGCAGGCTGGGTCTATCCATAGGGACTGGTGTCTGATATGTATTATGATTATGATTATGAAGTTGTATCATAGACAACTCTAGGCACTGGGCTAGGGATGCAGGTGTAAGAGAGATACCATCCCTATTTGAATGAAGCTCGTACTCTCCTTAGGAGACAGAAAACATGCCAATAAAAAAGAAATGAAAATTCCAAATCAGTGCAGGGGAAAGGGAAGGTGTTGGTAGCAAAGGATGAAAGGGAGACAAAAGAAATGAGCTTTGATCTTGGATATGTAATCAGGAAAAAGAGAGAAGACTAGAATCTAACACGGAGAGGAGAGGAAGCCCAAAGGCCCAAGGTGGACCATACTGGGGTGTTTCAAAAATCACAAGACAAGTGGCAAAGGAACGAATGTGAACAAAGACACAGGTCTTAGGGTCCAAGACGCAAAGGAGGTAGAAGGGAGCAGACGTTGACCCTGCCATAGGAAGCCACTAGAGTCCTTTTAGTGTCCTTTTCTCCTCTTTAGAAACCTAATGTCTATTCTCCTTTACCCACCATGTTCCCCATCTCCAAATGAGTCAGTTTTCCTGTTTCTTCTTAGATTTCAAGATAGACTAATAGAATGACCTCAGAAAAGTACACTATTCTTTGTTAAGCAATAGTCCTTCAGGAACAATCAATGTTGAGCAGTTTGACATTTATTACCTTCCATCAGAGGCTGATTTTCATCCTATCATATGCTGTATGTGTCCCCAACTTACTCGCATTTCCCTGCTTAGTGAATCCATATGTGCCATTAAAGGATAAATTAAATTACTAACAATTGTTCAGCTACTTAAAATTTTTTTTCAATGGAAAACCAGAATCCCCTAAATTCCATTTTCCTCCTTCCAAATGCCAGAATGTGCATGACTATGGGCCAAAGGACTGATATTGCTACCAAGTGGCTTCACATGGTTCCCAAAGATACATCCTGGGATTCCAGGTGGGACAAGGAGCAAGGCGGGCACTGGCTGTCTTGGAGGGAGGTGACGTCCCCAGCTCTGTTCAGGGAGAAAGAGTGTGAAGAATGCTCTGGCCCACTCTCCTGCTAAAACATGGGGAAGCCAACAGGTTTATTCATTCTACAGAGGGTAGATTCTTCTTAGGTATTTACAATAACCTGGAGAGGAAGAAATGACCTAGATTCTACATCCATCATCATGGGACTCAAAATCAGAGCAAGGCTTCTAAACTGCCCTCGACAGTGACCACTTCCTAGGAAAATCTCTGAAGAGGAAGGAGAGAGTTGTACACCTTTGGGAGAGTGGACGCCTCCCAGCACTTTGAGGTGTGGACAAGAGTCAAATGCAGAGAAATGGAGGAGGGGCAGCACCCCAAGAAGGGGACCACTCACCAAGCCCAGCAGAGCCAGAATGCAAGGCTGTGCCCGGGGGACCCTTGTATGGGGGGTTGGATCAGAATTGAGCAATAATGTGGATAAAGGAGCAGAGAGCCTGGTGGGCAGTGGGCAGCAAGCCCACTCTCAGGACCTACTCTGGAGGCCTCGCTCGTGTGCTAGATAAGACATACATTGGATGCCTGTGAGTCACTGACTGGACAATAGCAGAGACACAGGGAGAGAGGAACCCAGTGACTTTTAGTTTATTCATGATCTGTCCCTGGGAGGTCTCTGTGTTAGAAGCTTTAGTCCCCAGTGTGGCAGTGGGACTTGGCGCTGCACTAAGACCTATTGGGGTGCTGTCCTTGGAGGGATTAGTTCTTAGTACTGCGTTCAGTTCTGCAACGGTGAGTTGTTATAGAAGAACAAGCTACCTTTACTCCTTCTCTTCCTTCTTTCTTCCTTCCCTCCCTCCCTCCCGCTCTCTCCCTCCCTCTCGCCCTACTTCTCTGGCTCCGTCTGGCATATGAGGGCTCCCTGCACAATGTCTTCTACCATGACCTGATGTCGAAGGCCCTCAGCAGAGGTTATGTCATGTTGTTCACACTTTCAGTCTCCAATGCTGTGAGCTTTATAAACCTGTTTTCTTTATAAGTTACACAGCCTCTGGCAGTTTGTTATGGTGATGGGAAATAGACTAATACATCCACCAATCAGAGGATAGCTGAAAAAATCCTAAAAATACTTCTATTGTATGATTATGCTACACTGATATAAAAAGTCATGCCAGATTTGAGTATAAACATGAAGATTATCTTTGACCCATACCATTGAAATTTAAAAAAAAACTAGTTATAGAATTACAGAATGATGTCATTGATGATAAAGAAAAAGAAGAAAGGGAGAAAAGGACTAACAGAAGAAGGTAGGGATGAACGGAAGAAAGAGAAAGTTAGGAGAAGTGTGATGAGTGACGCAGAGGGGGGAGTAGGAGGGGAAAGAAGTAGCAGAGGCCTGAGGTCAATTTCAGGAACAAGAGGGGAAAACAGAAAACAGAGAAAACAGAGACCTTACACGGCATGCAATGTGGTATAATTCAATTGCTCGCTTGATTTTTAAAACCCAGGCACTGTCCACTGTCTGAGTATTTTGATAATGACGACTGATGATGAATCCAGAATAGTGATTAACAAAAAATGATCTGTTCCCCTACTCCCTCTGATTGTAAATATCAACCTTAATTAATAGTAATCAATGTTAGCAGGACGAGAAAATCCGAACTGCTTTAATGTGCCACTTCAGGGGCTCCATGTAATATCTGCTGCTGGCAACATGTGGGCTCATCGCTCTTTGGTGGAGTAAAAGGGAAGGCAGGGGATAGGACATGCCTCTGCCTGGGACTGGGGGCTCCAGAAATATCTGCTGGGGGATTGGGGAAGGGAGAGAGGCACACAGCATGATCACGTGGGGCCCCACGTACAGCTCAGAGCACAGCCATGCTGCACACCTCCCTAGGAATGTCATAGACACACACGTACATGCACGTGGGTCAAGAGATTTCAAGTCCTCTGTGGCCCCACCGGAAGGAGCTTTTGTGTGGTGGCATCTGAGCTCTTTCACAATCTGGTCTCAACCTTTTTATTTTCAGAATCAGCCCCTTCTATTCCTCAATGTATTTCCAAGCAGGCAGAGTCACTGTCCCTAAACACAGCCCACTTCCTTACACTCTTCATCTTTGTCCCTGGCTTTTCCACTTTCCACATGCCCCCCCTTCTCTCCAGTTTGGTAGACACTGCAGAAGTGCCACTTCCTCCACATGGGTCAGATATATTATGCAATTCTCACAATCTTATCATGAGAAACTAGTGTTTTCTCATTTTCCAGAGGGGGACATTAGGGGGTTCAGAAAGAGTTGTGTGGAAGCTCCTACAAGCTGACACTCGGTAGAACTGAGACTTGGAGCCTGGTCTATGGGACTTCATGGCTACAGCTCTGTATGGGGACACAAATAGTAACAGCATTCAGTTAAGTGCCATCAAGGAAGTACGGGCCCAAAGGGCAGTGGGTCAATTGTCCGGGAAGAAAAGCTGAGCAGCCAGGGATAGATAGAAAGGCCCTTCATGGAAGTGGTACTTGAGTCAACACACAAAGTTGGCATCCTGGGTGGACAAAGAATGTGGGACACATCGGAGGTGCTTGACAGACTGTCAAGTGAGTAGCATGTGCAAAGGCTAGGGAGGCGTGTGCAAACCAGGTTCACTGCATGCGGGTTCCTGGCTTGTGTGAGTCTTGTTCGGCAGAACACAACGATCACAGGCACTAGGCAGGGGTTCGCTCCTTACCGACAGACAACTAAGGCTCACAAAAGCTGAGAACTCCAAGCAAGCTCGTCTCCAAAGCTCCTAAGAACACCCTACGGTAAACAGAGCCTTAGCATTTGCTCCACAGCAGAGAAACCTGAGAAGCAGCCAGTGCTTGGTTTTATACCCTAGTCCGATGTGACATGTGGGATATGGATTAAGAATGTCCAGTTTTTAGCAGAGACCAGAACAGAGCCCAATTGTTTGGACTGACTTCCGGTTATATCCGGATGTTGCGCCTCGGCGTATTCTACAGCTCTTCCTGAGAAGTATGGTGAGAAAAAGGAGGAACTACATTCATCTTGAGCCACCCTGAAGGCTGATCTGGAGCCCTAGCAGCATCTCCAACAGACCACGCTGCTGACATGCTGTCCTTCCCAGAAAGGGTTAAGATTCCAACAGCTAAAGAGGAGGAGAGAGATATATTTGTGATGAGTTCCTATTTGTCAAGTGGAAAGGTAAGAGCATGGGCCACGATGGTCCATTTGATCCTATCAATAGAGTCAAGGATGGATTTCCTGAAGTCACCTGTGCCTTGGGCTGCCTTTATCCATCACTGTACCGGGTGACTTCGTTTTTCTCACAGAAGACTCCTCTATCACGTGTAAACCAGCCATTTATTAATTTCTGCAACAAGTACTCAACTTCATTACTCACTTTCGAGATCGCACACCGTGTTTACATAATCTTTCTCCGGCTACAGGAGTCGTGCAGCAATATCCCCGGGCAGCCGTCTCAGTGAGATACCAGGCATAGTTAGGGATGGCAGTGTTACAAGCCTACAAAGCAATGTAATTACACACATCCGACCTGCCGCCGCTCTCTTCTGCAAGGCACTCCTGGAATGCAATGTCAAAATTTGCATGCAGGATGCTGACCAATAATGTACATTTTAACTTACCACGGCAAATAAAACTCCACGCCATATGGCTGATTAGAACTGCTCTCTCCTTCTCTAAACAGCTGGGTGAAGAAGAGCGAGGGGAAGCCTGTTGGCAGCTGTACACTCTGATCGCGACTACGAGCGGCTGCAAGGGGTCTGTGTTTCCACAGGTATACACCTGAGACCAGGAGGTGAGCTGCTTCCTCCCGGAAGGGAATGGTGCTGCAGAACTGGGGGTGGCCGGAGACAGCTGTCCCACACCAACAGGGCTCTTTGGTTGGCCCAGCATAAACAAGCTCATTTCCTGTTTTGTAAATAAAGTAGTTTAAGGTCTTCCAAGGAGAAAATGCTTCTCTGGGCAATGGGGAAAAGGAGAAAATAATTTTTAAAAAAGAATAAAGACAGCAATTTTTTAAAAGTGTGGAGTTGCTGCTGTTTGATGCTAAGTATGGCCTCACACACACCTGATCTATCTCTCTCTCTCTCTCTCTCTTTCTCTCTCTCTCTCTCTCTCTCTCTCTCTCTCTCTCGCCAGGCTGAGCTGGCAGGGAGCCCAGGTGGACCTTTTCATGTTCCCTGGCAGGTGCCTCTGCAGGGCTTCCACAGACACCTGTGATGTGTCCGACATCCTATGCTCCTGCTGGTGTGACCCATTGCACTCTGGAAACCTCTGCCCTCCTCTGCCATCCACCTTCCCCAGCCCTCCAGGAATCAATGGCCTTCTGCTGCTATTCCTTCCCTGTGCACACAGGCTCTGGGACATCGGGAGGACCTGACAATAGCCTACAAATGAGGCCAGGTTGAAGGGGATGCCACCTGTGCGGTCTTACAGGGCTCCGTGCTCAGAGAGGCCTGGAGTTTGCTGAAGTTCTTAGAGGCTGGACAAGGGGGAGACCCCAGAAACTGCCTCAGCTGCGTGGCCAAGGCCAAGGTCAACAGTGAGTCAGGTGATGGCACATACCCCTGTTATGATGCGAGGACAGTGACCTTCTGTGTCTATCATGTCTGCCCTCTATGACCCACATAATCAACTGAACTGTGAGAAAGACATCAGATGAACCCACGCTGAGACACTTTCTCTCAAGCACCTGACTCAGACTCCCCAAGACTTTCAAGGTCATTAGATACAAGGAAAATCTATAAAAGCTGCAGCAGCCAAGAGGAACCCAGGGGGACAGGACATCTAAATGTAGAATGTCCGCACCCGAGGGATCCTTCCAGAAGACTGAGTATTTGGTTGCTTTCTGTACTTTCTACTCAACTGTGCTGTGAACCTGAAACAGCTCTAAAAATAAAGTTTATAATTACAATTAAAAAGCTGCTGACAGCGCTGCTGCATGCCTGTTATCCTAGCACAGTGGGAGGCTGAGGCAGGAGAATCATAAGTTCAAATTTAGCTTGTATCATTTAGCAACTTAGTGAGATCCTGCCTCAAAATAAAAAAGATAAAATAAAATAAAAAATCAGTTGAGGATATAGCTCAGTACCAAGGCCACGAGTTCAATCCTCCACCACACACACACACACACAGAGCACTAAGTGTCATACAGCATCTTGGATGGGATTCTGAGACAGAATTAGGACAGTTTGTACAAGCTGAGGAAATTTGCATAAGGCATGGACTTCAGGTAATGAGAACGGGTCTGTATTGGCTCATGAGTTCTAACAAAGGTACTACTGCTCTGTTACCAGTACAGGTGGTAGGATGTGGGGAATTCTGTACTGACCTTCCTCTTTCCCTTAAATCAAACACTATTCTAAAATCAAAAGCTTGCTTACCACAGCCCAGGAAAGGAATGTAGCCACAGAGACTACTAGCTCCATGGGTTGAAGGACTTAGAGAGATGGTAACCTGCAGAAAGCCTGCCCTCCCACAGGTGGCCACTGCAAGTCCCCCAGTCACCTGCTTACCTGGAAGGAGGCTGTTGGTGGCAGTCTGTATAATACTTCAGCATTTGTGGTTAAATTTCACCCTGTGGAGATCACCAGTGTAGCTTCACCATTAACTAACTCTATATCCACTAACCACAGCTGTTACAGATGGGGTCCGGCCTATCTGAGCTTTGGGACATCAAAGTTAGTCCTGCATTTTTCCAGTCCCTACCAGCAATCTAGATAATGTGTAGGAGAATGACAAAGATTCTGTCACCAAAAGGCATAGGATAGGATTTGAGAAGCACACAGAACTTCTAGGAAGCCACACAGGACAATGGGGTTGTTCCCTGTAACATTGGCTTCTGATGGAAATCCCACAGCATTCCTAATAGTAAGAAGTGAAACATTTATCACAGGATGTAGCTGTTTGTATCCACTGCCTTCCCAGCATCAGCTCCAGGGTGGGACCAAGTCCTCCTCTTCCCTCCCCTCCCACATGGATGGCAGAGCACAGGACTCAGCTTTGCAGCTGCACAGCATAATTCCTTAGAAGACCAAAAGAAGCTATGACTGGGCCCATGTGCCTGCTTCCATAGACAGGATGAGGCCCCTCGGGCACACGAAGACTGCCTTAGGTGTTAGAGAAGTCACAATGTTAGAAATATTATCCATCATCTTATACAATCCTTCCGGGTTCTTCACCCTTTCCCACAGCTCCACCCCTACCATAATGTCTTCCTTACCCAGAATCCATATCAGCTAAAAGCAATCTGAATTGAGCTTCCTGCAAGGCGTGGACTTGAAAAGGCAACATAGCATCTGACAAGTTAAGCTACCTCAACCCAGCTCTGACGTGAAACCTCCTAACCCTGTTCTATATAAGACCACTCTCTCCCTCTCTCTTGCCTCTGTCTCTGTCTCTCTCTCTCTCCCTTTCTTCCTTTCTTCTCTTGCTCCAGACTTCCTGTCTTGCTTTGATGAAGGAGCCACCCGCCTTTGAAATAAAAATCTCCTGATGGGTAGGTATCTTGGAGTGTGGCATGGTCATTGAGCACTGGCGAATTCTTTACCTCTACATTAGGTACATACACACCCCCACCCACCACAGCACACAGTCTAACTTCAATCCCCTTCCAATCTTGCTGCTGCCATTATCCCTCAAAAAACAAAACAAAACAAAACAAAAAAGTGTTAGCAAAGCCTGGTTCCCACCTATAATCCCAGCAGAATGAGAGGCTGAGGCAGGAAGATTATAAAATTAAGCCCAGCTCAGGCAACTTCATACCTAGCAAGATCTTGTCTCAAAATGAAAATTCAAAAGGGCTAGGATGTAGGTCAGTATGAAATTCAATCCCCAGTACACACACACACACACACACACACACACACACACACACACAGAGCCCAGTGTCTCAGCCTTTTCTGGCTTGAATCGAGCTGCCTCCCAGAGCCTCACGGGGTCACAGGTGGGGAGTTTCAAAAGTGGCTTGAATAGGGTGTGAAGTGTGGATGAGGCTTATGATACAGGGTTTAAAAGGATGGAGAGTGAAAGCCACAGCCTGCATGTGGGTGACACCAATCAATAGACTTTTAGCCTAAAAGGGATGAAAAGGGCCAAAAGGTTTACAGCTGCTGCTGCTTGCTATTTGTTGCTTCCTGCCTGCCACACCATGAAGTAATGTCCCTCCACCATTCTTCACTATAGGCTGAAACTTCTACAAACTGAGATGAAATAAACCTTTTCTCCTTTAACTTCTTGGTGTTGGGTATTTCATCTTAGCATTGAGAAAAGTAACAGACAGGGCCTGACCCATCTCAAAAGTACCGCCCCAGGTGGGGCATCTGCAAAACTGTAGCAATGGATCCAACCCAGGGGCATAACAATGTCAAAGTCAACTCTTTCTCTAGGGCAGGTGATGGAGAGTGGCCCATTCTCCTTGCCCTGGCCCATTTACCCAAAGGTGCTTACCAACATAGGTAAAAAGAAAACACAACCAAGAACCCACTGAGAGATAAAGGGCCAAAGAAAATGGAGCAGATCCATAAGATAAAATATTACTCAGTTTTCCAAAGCAAGAAATTCTGACCCATACTACAACACAGACATGTTGCTAAGGGAAAAGAGCACAGTCACAAAAAGACAAGGACAGTACAACTCCTTTAAGCAGTAACTAAAGAAGTTAAATTCATAGGGAAAAAAGTAGAATAGACATTTGCAGGGTCTGGGGACAAAGAGAGATGGGGAGTTGCTGTTTAGTAGGTGCTGAGTTTGGGTTTGTTGTTTGTTTTGCCAGGTGGAAAGGGCCCTATGAATGTAGATGGGGATGACTATGCTGTGATATGAATGCCCTTAATGTCACTGCCATATGCCAGGTACTGTTGGAAGCACGGGAGATGCAATGGGGAATGAAGCCATGCCCTTGCTCTCCTGAGCTCATGCCATGAGGAAACAAGCAAATAAACAGGAAAGCGAATGAGTGGTAAGAGAAGTGAATAAAAGAGATTTTGCATGGATGGCCAAGATGGTAAACAGACTTCCCTTTCTGGGGAATGAAGAGATCCTTCATAGTGGGAGCTGTTCAAGGGCCACCTGGAACAGGTGTTGCTGGAGGTGAGTCTTGAGGGATGAGGCCCATGATGATCTGAATTAAGAGGATGCCAAAGAGACCACAAGCAAGACCAAGCCCACCAAAGGAACTATCTTCCCAAGCCTGATACAGGGGGTGGTAATGAGGCTTCCAAAGAGTGATGGGGGCAAAGTGAGTGGCTGTGGGCCTTGTCAGCCACAGATTTTACTCCATGGGCAACAGCACTGGAGGTTTCTAAGCACAGAAAAGGCTGCTTAAAGACCAAGGCCAGTGTTACCACTTGCACACACCATCCCTGACAATGCCGGTTTTTACAAGGCACTTCCCACCCTCCACACGCTGTCCCTTCAGGGTTCAAGCAATCACACCCAGGAAGAACTTGCCCTCTTTCTGGTGGGTAGGGTCTTTCTCCACCATCCATGGTTCCCTCTCCCCAGTCCCCAGAGGCTCCTGCCATTCATCTACAGGGGTTCACATCGATGGAAGATGACTCTACTACCTTATTTACTAACCAGAAAGACAACTGACACTCTAATTCCCACAGAAGCACGGTAGAGCTGACATGTGGTCTCTTTGTTCAATGTGATCTCCAGGAAAACTTCTGTCAAATCCATGGCTGCCCCAACCCCCTACATTCTGACTTCTGACATTATTTTCTTTCTGACTTTACACAGTGGCTAGTAGAGATGTGTTGAAATTTCAAGATAGAGAGTGACTTATGCTATGTCAGAAAG
Organism: Petromus typicus; assembly: GCA_004026965.1. Lineage (NCBI taxonomy): Eukaryota > Metazoa > Chordata > Mammalia > Rodentia > Petromuridae > Petromus > Petromus typicus. The sequence continues at coordinate 232,399 of PVIR01000069.1, read as the reverse complement.
AATGTGAAAAGTCATTTTATCTTAATCTGAAGGCCCAGAGCTCATCTGGGCCCCAGGCATTGGTCAGACCAACACCTTCAACTCGGTGTTGCTTATGCTGGGAAACATTCTGAAGACCCTCACTTAGGGTGTGCCCTGTAAGACTCACTAGGCCCCAATGCTTAGTCAACCATCATGGCTGTAAACTTGGCAGCTCAACCCCAAAGAATACCAAGGTCACTTTTCAGAGCTGTAGGTAACATGGCTCAGGCTTTTAAACCCTCTAAAGACTGAGTGTGTGGTACCCAGGCTGGACAGCTCTACCTCACTGCCCTCTCTTTCAAGGGCCACCTGCTGCTCTGTCAATGAACTCCAAGAAAAGGGTGGGAGGAGAGAAAACAACCACCCTGAGGTTCAAGGAGGAGCAAAGTCATCAAGGATGGATAACCTAAGCATGCACCCACGGTCCCCCTGTCCTAGAAGAATACAGCATGGATAACAATGGTATAACACTAAAGATATCACTGCCGGGGCTTGTTCCAGAGCCACATTCCCCTGCCCTGTGTTCCACATAACAGGCCTGGGCTCCCTGTACACCCAGGAGATCTGTCCAGCTCACAGCAATCCTCACTACAGGTCTGCAGTCAAATCTGCATTCTTCCAGAGGGACAGTAGTAGGCAGGACTGAGCCCTTGCTCGCTCCTAGGCAGTGACACTCTAGAGGCTCCAACCCCAGCTTTTGCCAAGAGGAGCTGGAGGCTACAGAGGATGTGGCTGTGAAATGCTTGATGGCAGGCCTGCAACATTGTCAGCTTGCACTCCTGAAGCCAAACCTGCTGCCTGAAGCTAGATTAGCAACAAGAAGAGAAGATCCCATTAGCAATGCCCCAAGGTTCTGGGAAAGGGGTCTTGGCCTGGCTGAGAACACAGCTACTCTTTCAGAAAAAAAGGCTGCGGGCACTGTGTTTCGGGGAGGCCAAGCCCATCCTACATAACAACTAGATGCCACATGACTCACTGCATGTAGATTGTCCACACCTTGCTCCAACCCATGGCAACAAAAGCGCGCACACAGATGCACACATGCCAACGTGCAGATCCCACCCCCTTCGCAAGTGCATACCACACAGCCTCACAACACACATCAACACCTATACTTGCACACACACAACCACATACTATTACCTATAGCTCAACTCACACACTCTTCGTTAAACCACGCCTCATCCTATCTGTACTCTCCGAACTCCACAGCCACATCAACATATCAACAAATCCCGGCCCTAGATTCTTACTTGCCCTCTACACTTGATAGCCCCAGAGGCAGACTGAGACCCAAGAGAAGCACATTCACTCCGTTCCATAAGACATACACACTCCTACACCATCACACACAAGTATGGAGCATGTATACACCTTCAACAACCTAATCCTAAGAATTAAGCAAGCACACAGATACACATACAGCGTCACTTCCCTAAGATGCATGAACCACAAGTTATCCACACCTCAAAGCACATGCACCATCCCAAGGAACGAAGCTGCTGGCTTGCCCACCCCAACCTTTGACTTTGGACTCAGCCCCAGCACAGCCCAGGGCCCAGCCCTCAACACCAGGGGCAGAGGGGCAATCAAAGTCTCCTCCCTGTGCCGCCAATGGAAAAGGCCACTTGGTTCCACCTGCAGTGCCTGAAGGCAAAGACAAAGAACTCAGTGGCTTTCTCTGGATGCCTTCCCAGAGGACATGTCTGTCCTAATTTACACCTCTGAGGCCACAGCTGACCCAGAGGAGGAAGATTCAAGGTGTATGACTCTCTGTCTTCCTGCCCATCACCAGTGGGGTTTCTGCACTTCTGGAGAGGAGCAAAGCAGGAGAGATCTGGTTTCCAGGTGGAGAATGTGAGCACGTTCCCAAGACAACACCAGCTCACAGGTCCCCTGTCTATCCCAGAGCCCCACAGAGCTGCAAGGGAAAGCACGCAAAGAATGCCAGCACTGCAGTATTGGAGAGATAAGGGAAACTGAGGCTTAGGTAGCTCCCACAGGCAAAGACCCAGATATCCTGAGGCGGGACAGACAGCTCTGTATACCAGGCCATGCTCCTGTGGAGTTGGCAGGGTTGGTCCCCATTCTTCATCTGGCCAAGAGGGACATATCTGTGACCTGCTGTGCATCTGAACTTGAGCAGTTGGTGAGGTGACGCCTACTTTATGTCTATCACAGAACAAGGCACTCAGCATGGACACTAAGTTCTCACAGAGTGGAGCAGGTGCTGGACCATCCTCCTTCTTTCCTCATTTCTTCAAAAGGGGCTCTTGTGACAGTAATAAAGAAAAAAAGAAAGAAAGATTATGTATATAGGGGGCGGGGGTTGCAGGGCGAGGGGAAAAGGGAAAAAAATGAGAATCAAATCATATCATATTCTGGTACAAACTCTCAATGTTGAATGCAATGATGATGTGTATTCATAATGTACCAATAAAGGTTTAAATTGAAAAAGAAAAAAAAGGGGGGGGGGCTCTTGCTGCTCAGATCTTTCCCCAGCCAGCTCTACCAGGAGCCGTACTCTCCAGGCTCTGATGGAGACAGGTTGGCCAGTCAGCTTCTGTCTTCTGCTGAATTCACCTCATTCTTAGCATGAGCCCATTGTAGACTTAAAATGTGAGAGCTATAACCAATGTCGGTTCAAGCCCCACGGTAGCCATGTGACTCATTCTACCTCTTCATGGCCTAGTTTACACATATAATGGCACCTCTTTCCCCTCCCAACTATAATCCCCAGATAGGCAAATTCTCAGTAGCACCCCTGTGAAATATTCCTAGAGAGCAAGATACCAGAGCCCCACGCGGGGTGTAAAGCTTCCTGTGCCCAACCAGGAGTCTGGGCTTTCCTATGTACGCCAGTTCTGGGAAGCTTGTCACCCAGTGCAGCCCTGCAGCCTCCTCTCCCTCTGGGTCCTTCCAGCGCTAATATAAGTGCAAGTGCTGGGTCAGGTACTGTGTTTTCACCTACAGGAGGCAAGGAAGATGGAGCACGTGGAAACAGAGCACTCCGCAGTCTGCCTTTGTTTGAAAGGACCTGCACCCCAATTCATCTGGGGCAGAGAATCCCACTTTCTCTTCCTGCTGGGACCCTCTCCTCCCTCTGCCTATGTGACCAGGACACAGAGTGGCCACCAAGAAGAACATGTTGGTTGGCTTTAATCATATTCATTGTTAATAATCAAGCTAAGATGAGACCTAAAATTACTGCCAAAGAGGCAGACATAGAGATTTGGAGAAAAGAACCAAGGAAGCAGCTCCCCCATGTCCTCCAGGCCGTTCCATTCCTGGGGGAAAGAAGGGGCAGGGTCTCCTGGCCAGTTTATTCTCTAGCTACCTTGCTCAGGGTTACCCACCAGGGTATCTCTAGATGTCCAGAATGGGAGTGCAAATGTTTCTGCCCTGGGGAGAATCCTGTACCGTGTATTTCAGACACTGGCTGTCCAAGCTCCATGCCTCCTTCTCTGGAATCTGAGAAACCTTGCGTCTCCTACTGTCAGCTACAGGACGAGAAGAGGTTACATGTCCCTTCTCCACCCCTCCAAGAGTTAACCCTGCTTGAATGAGCCAAGTGCTGTCACTTGGAGAGGGGAGGGGAAGGGAGAGGGGGCTGGGACCAATGGCAGGAGACGGGGCACCATGATGATTGCGTAGGATCTGTTTTCTGCACCTTTCACCCACCTGAGCTGCTCAAATACCCCAGCAGGGTGTTAAAATGGGCAAATGGCTGTAGGGCCCAGCTCCTAATCAAAGTGGATGTATCCTGCTCTGAAATGTTGGTTAAACATTAGAAAACTGTCCTTGCCTCTAGATTACTAGCCAGGCTTGGGATGTATTTCTTCAGGAAATAAAGGCCAGTGCAGTTTGCTGAGCATATTATGGGGCCACAGTCTTGCCACACAACTCACCTGACCTACTGTGCAGCTAAGCAAGGTCAGGTTGATTTGGGTCAAATGGACAAGGCCTGACCGCCCTCTCCAATATACGGACTTCTGCATTCTCGGTGTGCTCTGTTTACAAGGTTCCAGGGGGACTCAGTCACACACTGCCCAACTCCTTCTGGCCCAATCTATGCACAGCTGACTAAAGACAGTTTAAAGAGTATCTGGGAGTGGAAGCCAGTGCTTCTCATTGCCCCCAATGTGGCCTGCAGCCTACTCTCCCCGGCTGCTCATACTCCTGAGACCTGAGTGGGGTGGGTAGCCGTCTGAGGGGACCCCACCCTGGGTAGGTGCTCGCATCCTTCCTTGAAAGCTAGACTCTTCTTCTAAGGCCTCTTGTGGATGTAACACAACGCTGATTTGGACTGTGGTCCACGACTTGGGAGAGAGGGAAACAGCCAGCCACAGAGGCCGGGGAGATGTCCGGAAGTCACCAAACCGGCCGGGTTCAAGAAGGAAAGAACAGCCCTTCTTACTAAGAATTACTACTCAGATGGATGATGAGGCTCCTCAGTGCATTCAGGCCAAACAAATATGAGCCCTGAGAAGCTCAACAGCCCCCAGGGTAATAAACCTTCTCAGGGTCTCTCCCATGCTAGGCATGACTCATCCCCTCCCCCAGAGTAGGAATTTCTGGGGGATTGAGATGTGGCCCTTCACATCCCTGGCACCTTCTGTTTTGTATTCAGAACCTACTTAAGCATTTCACCCTCCAGTAAACAAATAAATGAATTAATGAGTGAACAAACAGGTGAGGTGTACTTATAAACGGACAAATGAATCATGGAGTCCCCCAGTGATGGGAACAACCTCGCTCCAGGGAAGTCCGTCAGAGGCGGGGTTCGCCATGGAGAAGATTCCGGCCCCAGCATGATGCTGGGTACCACACATCTGCAGCCTCGGGGCTGCCAGCTTGTGAGCAGAGACTCAACTGATAGGTATTTTTACCTAAGAAAATAATTGCGCAGATGTCACAACCATCATGATACAAACACTGCAAAGAACGTTCAGCCTGGTGCTGCTTGTCAGAGTAAAAAAAAAAAATGGAAACAAGTCCTAATTCCATGATCGGAACTCACACTCTATAGTCACAGATTGTTTTTGCTTCTTTGCTTCTTTGTAGTTGGAATATGTTTTCATGGAGGATAAACCATCCAGAAACCTATAAAACTTTGAGATCTTAGGAACCCTGCATCCTTTCTAAAGGAATAGGAGGTAAGACCCTTGGAAGTTTGTCTTTGACCATGGCAACATGTGAGAAGGAAGGAGAGAGGAGGGGACTTGTGAGAAGCTTAGAAATACAGCACAACTGTAATGACAAGACTAGAACCAGCTAGAAATTCAGCTCAGTGGTGCTGCCACCTACCTTGTACTTACAAGGTCATGAGTTTGATCCCCGGAACCACAAAAAAAAAAAAAACTAGAACTTGAAAATAACAGCTTATGGGCCAAACCTAGCCTGTGGCATAAATAATTACATTACATTACATGTAAGTAATTACATTACATATAATGTAAATAATGTAAATAAAATTGTATTAGTACACCAGACACCCTTTCATTTACAGCAGAAGCGAATGTTTACTACAAGTCACATGGCCTTAAAAATCTAAAATATTTAGTATATGCCTCTTTACTAGAAAACACTGCTGACCCCCATGTAGACTATTCAATAACAAAAATATCACCTGGGATGGGTTCTGTTTCTTCCTGAATCAAACAGCTTTGGAACTGAAGTCCAACAAAAGTGGTGTCGGCCAAAATTCCTGTCCCACAAAGTGGCCCTGCCAGGAAAAGAAGGAATTCCTCGGTGGAATGTCCTAGGCACTTCATAAACACAGAACAGCTTCCCAGAGGTACTCCCTGCTTCAGCGGGAGAGCCAAAAAATGACCCTGTGTTGTGAAAGCAAATGACAAGGCGACAAAGCCAAGCCCACCCACAACCGGCTTCCTCATTCCCTCGTTTGAGATGGCACCATGGCGGGGCACCCGGCAAGGCGGGCTGGTGTCCCACATGTTGTGGTGGGCAACCCAGCCAAGGATCAGCTGGTGCTATGCCTCTCACTTCTCCCAGACACATGCCAGATGTCACAGAGAAAGCCCAACACACACAGCAACAAAGAGATGGGTCCCCAAGAAGCTCAGCCCTGGACAACTTTCTCTTGATAGGGGGTGGGGAAAAAAAAGCCAGGAGGCCAATGAATTCTGCCTGAGCAGCTTCTCATGCCTGTAGCACTGCTCCCCTCTGCCTCTACTTCTGCTCAGGTAGACGTAGAGTGTGTTAAGATTGCAGTGTTTGGGGAAAATCTGGATCAGGGAGAAGATGGTGGCAAATCTCTGTGCTTCCTTAAGCCCTGTTTGCCACATCAAACTATGGAATTCTGTGTAGATCCTCTCTCCCCAGCACATCTAAAGGCAAAGCTTCATTTCTTACATTGCACTCATAAACCCTCTTACTGAAGAGTTGGACCTGTAGCCAGAAGAGTGGAAGACGTCAGATCCATATGCTCAGAATCATGGCACACAAGGGTGCAGGTAGAGACAGAAAGCAAAATAGAAGACAAAAATAACTAGATGGACAGACAGTTCCAGGACGCTGAGCGCTATTCCTCACAGAAGAGATCAAAAGTGGGCTTGGGCCTAGAGTTCACAGGAGAGGCCTGGCAGAGAGAGAGCCCACATCTCAGCTGTGTGGCTCCCAGAGGGCTCCTGCCCTGCTCAGGTGCCTCCATGCTCAGAATGTGCCCAAGAAACAAATCCCAAAGCTCTGCCCACATTTTGCTTCCCTAAGTTCCTCTGGGAAGGGTCCAGGCTTTCGGAGAAGAGCCTTCCAGATGGCGCCTGCCGGTGGCAGTGCCAAGCTTCACAGCTTAAGTAAATGTTGCCATCATCCTGTCCTGCCAGGAAAAGACAAGGGGGACCCACGGCTCCTCCTGGCTGCAATGATACTCCCTTCCTGAGGAGACCAGAGAGGCCCCACCGCACTGCCAACTGCCTACCTGCCCTCCACTCTGCACTCCCCTTGGAGAGCCCTGAACTTTTCAAGGGGCACTGAGCACTCTCCTCTGCTCTGGAGGTGCCGGGCCACTGATCAAGGGTGCAGAGAGCCTATCAGATGCCAGCAGAAGAGAAGGAAGCAGAGATACGAAGAGCCCAGAAGGGCAACACACAGGCCCCAAGGCTGCAGATGGCAAAGGTCCAGCCCATCATCAGGAATTGGAGAAGTCTGCACAAATCCAATCTCCTGATCTCTGCAGGTGTTTCTCCACTCCAGCACCACAGCACAGCTCTCGAGTCATAGGAGTTAACTGCTTACTCCTCAACTTCCTGGGCTCAGCGTGCCCCCTTCCCCGGCCTAGGGCTTTCCAACTGAGTCCCTCTGTACTCCGGCTCCAGGCCCTCACACGCTCCAAGTGGTTCACTCCGGGGTCCAACAGGGTGTCGAGGTCCAGAAAAACAAGGGGCCTACTGAAATGTGGCTCTCCTCTCAGCCCTCTGAGAGATCAGGGGACCTATGGAGGAGAAGAGGCAACATGGGCTGAGATGGGAGGTAAGGCAGTCTCTCTCGCCTTCCCTTCCTGGAAGTGTGCTTAGGAGCAGGGCACGAAGCCTCAGACCAAAGAAAAGACTCAAAGGACCAGAGGTGTGGTGGAAAAAGGACTTGGCTGGGCAGGAGACCCCAGGAGACTGCCCTCCCTCCCTAGCCTTCCACCCTGGCAGTGCAAGCTCAGTACACCAAGCAGAATTTCCTAGAAACCCTAAGCCACAATGAGCATGTGGGGGAAAGACAACCTTTGCAAGCTCATGATACCTGCTTCCAGCCAAACCACCAAGCAGAGGACACGGGAGTGAGCAGTTAACTCCTATGACTCAAGAGCTGTGCTGCGCAATGCAAACACCTTGTTCCAAGGTGGTGCCCAGGGTGGTGGCCAGGACCTCCAGTTCGAGTGAATGGGAATCGGGCAGCTAATGTTTCACATTCTGCTCTGAAAACCGACCGCTTAATTCTTCCCCACATTGCAACCTGTCCGTAGCTAATCTGTATGTATCTCCCTTATGGCCATTAAACTTACATTTAAACAAACGTTCCTTGCGTTAATGTGGATAGGCGAAGAAAGCTTCGTGGAGCACTCTGGGTTTCTCAGTGCTTGGTGAGCAGCATTCCTTAAGAACGGGGAGCCCTGCCACGCGGTGCCCACCCCGCAGATGGGCAAACAGAGCCCAGCAGGTGAACACTGGTAGGGTCTGGGCAGCCCCAATCTAATCCTTTGCACTCGCAGTCTAATGAGAGGCTCTCTGGATTTTATGTCACACTGACAACCTGAAGAGTTTCGAGTTGATGCCGTTTCACTCTCTGGGAGGTACAAGGTGACAGAGCACCAAGGAAGTAAGGTTTATAGCCCCACAAACGGGTAAAAGAAACAGCAACAGTTCCACAGGATTGCTGAGTGTTCCCAAATAATTGCTCCTAAACTCAAGACAATAAAAGTTAACTGAGTGAACTGGAAGTTTATTTAAAAAAAAAAAAAAGTACTGTGGGTAAGAGTCTGGCTCCTTGCAAAGAACAGGAAGATATGACAGCCTCAGAGCACCCAGCACAGAGAGCTACTCTTGTCCCCATGTCTGCCGAGTGTCCCAGTGAAGAGACTGTCCCGAGCCCAGTGGAAGGGCGAGGGCCCAAGGAATCAATTGGGCCTGTGACCCTCCCCTGACACTGCCCAGGAGTTGTGACTGGCAGATCCATCCAGAAGGTCGGCAGCCCCAGCCCTAGGCTTGGAGGACAACAGGCCTTGGCCAGCGTCTGTCTGGGCACAGCTTCGGCACACACGCGCCGAGCCTCCGTAAATCTCTTCAAACACGGCGGCCGCCTGCACACGCTCCCACGGTGGGGACGGAAGGGATGCATATGGCGCACGGTTTTCACAGCTGAGCTTTAAAAAAAGTGCAGCTTTTCATCTCACTGAACCAGCTCCCGAATTAGGAGGTGGGGAGGGAGGCCGGGGGCTGCGGGGTGAGGGGCAGAAAGCAAAGGAAGCCAGGACAGGAAGAAGCAGCCTCCGACATTAAATTTGATTTTACAAGACATTTCAGGCTGCTATCTGCTCCAAAGCTCCCTTTGGAAATTGAAATAATGCTCTCGGCTGGTCATCCTCAAGTTTGCTAATTTATATTATCTAAAAAATAATTTGTATCTCTCTTCTATTTTTGGTTTTAATAAAAAAAGAAAAGGCCTCTAAAACTGAGTCACTCCCACGCTTTAGATAGGGTTAATTTTTTAAAGTAAATTTATAAATGGGATTATTGTTTTCCAAAGTCCTGCTCTACAAAGAGATTAGCTTCCACCCTGCCCAGCGGGTATGGCCTGGTCCTCCTAATTCCCCCGCCTAGAGGTGGAAGGTGGTTGGAAAGGAAGTGGAAGAAGGAGCCTGACACCTACACTTTTCCTGGAACTGCCTGGCAACTTTTACTTTCTGTTTCCTCTGCTGATAATGACTGTCTCCACCATGCAGCCAGCTCCCCTCTCCCCCGCCCAGCCCCCTGTTGCTGCAGCCATCCCTGAGCTCCAGTATAAAGTTTGGCTTTTGCAGCAGGAAGCAGCTGGGCCAAGCAACCAGCGAATGATAATGACCTCAGAAATCTGCTGTTCGCTCGGCAACAATAGGGTGCTCAGTCTACTGGAAAATTGTGTTCATCAGCTAACTCTGCTCAGTTACTAATTGACATTGCCAAATATTTTAAGAACAATTGGAATGCACAAGCAAAAAAAAAAAAATGAAGATCTTAATCCTCAGACTTTAAATTTTTTTCTCTTTCTTTCTTCTTCTTTTTTTTTTCCCTTCTTCTTTCTTCTTTTGGGTGCCTGGATTTGTTTGTGTGGAGCAGGCAGTGGTTATCATGAATGGGGGTGGGGAGGGGGAGCCACAGGAGAAAAAGAGGTAGAAAAGAAAGAAAATCTATCATATCACTATACAACCGATGGAAATGCAAGGAGCCTCAGATAAAGGCCTTTGAGGCTGTGGTCAATGGGCAGCACAGTACACAGGACGGAGACCTAGCATTTCAGGAATGTGGCTCAGGCAACAAAAGAAGACCCTGCAGGGTTTTAGCCCAGTTGATCAAACAGTCCTTGTCCATCTCAAACTATGATAGCACAAGAAGTAAGGGTTAACAGTATTTTCATCTTTGCATCTCACCCTGGCTTTCCATTGATCAGACAACTTAGCTGACTTTATTTAATGAACAGAGGGTCAGTGCATTCAATTACCCCCTTCCCGCCATCAACACTTCAATTATCCCCACTCCAAAATTATGGGGAATTCGGAAGGTAACTGCCCTGTTGGATATAATGAACAGTATCGTTTCTTAGTACATTAAGTTTTAATTATTCTAAGTGTGATTTCCAAAGCAAAATCCGAAGAAACAGAACTTTGGCCGTTTTCTGACTCAGAGCAAAACCAATATCCAAGATCGGTTTTAGAGGAGGCTTTAGAGAAAGATGCAAAGATGAATGCCATCAGAGTACTTGCACGCAAGCCAGAAATGAAGAGGCATCAAAACAGCCACCCCGCGCTCTCTAAATGTCATAAAAGAGTCAAATTTATAAGCTGCTGCTTTCCAAATAGTTTCCCTTTGCATTGTACGCAGAGGCAGAAATGACATCTACCGTGGTGTGAAATTATCGGTGAGTCAAATAAACAACAACAACCACAAAAATACAACAAAGGAAAAAGATGGGGAAGTGATCTGTGTGATTAGTTTTGTCCATTTTCTGTTAGAAAATATGACCTCTCAATTTGTCAAAGGTCCTAGTTTCTGCAGTTGATCTTAAGCTCGGTTCTCAGCAGTTTGGAGAGCCAAAGAACAAACACATTTTCTGGTTCACTGGAATCATTTTCACATGTTCACTGATTCAAACATTCTTTTGCTCACATAACAAACAGCTGCATCCCACATTAGCCTAGCCAGTGACAGTCACCCATCTCGGCAATAACTGTTTGATTGCAAACTTGACCCCTTCTTCGTCTCGGTCTGAGCAAGACATTTTTAAACAGCCACTCCGTTCCCAATCCTCCTTTGCAAAGAATTACATCAGATAACAAAGGACGCCTCTGCCACTCATTGTAAGCCTTCTTCTAGAGATCTGTTCTAAGAGGCTCTGGTAAAAAGGTTTTTATGATGAATTCAGAACTACTATCATGTTAAGAGCAGCGATTTATAAAGAAGAATTCATTGGTTAAGATCTGAAAAAATAGTTTCTCAGGCCCTACTGACCCAGTTTTCAACAAAAAAAAGAATCAAGTGATGCAAATTAAGTTTTGCGACATTGTTATGCAGTCTGAGAAATTTGTAAAACCGTGTTTTGCAGTTATTTCTTAATGGAAGCCTTAATAAGCACTTCTTTCTTTACTTAAGGGCTTAAATTTTTTTTCTTGCTCCCCTTCACCTCGTAGGTTTCTAACAGGTAATAATAAAATACCTATTGTGTCAAGATTTTTATTTAAATGCTTATTTTAATGGCACTTTATACAAGTAATACTTGTTAAAAAATAAGAGGGGAAACTAACCAGATTTGGTTGAGAGTCTTAAATCCCAAGAAAACCTCAATGCCCCAGACATACCGCTGATTCGGGCTGCATATTGGTATGCCATCAATTTTCCTACTTAGTCGGAAAATTATGAAAGGGTCTCATTTGAATATGAAGAAAACAAAGAAGTCAACCAGAAATGAAAGAATCAGTATTCACCATTGTGAAACCCTTCAATGGAGGGAAATAAAAGTGAGAAGATAACCACAACTCAAGTATAATTCTCTTTTGAGTCATGAGCACGGTTGGTTCTTTTAAGCAAAATGTTTTTTTTTTTTTTTCCCCAACAGGGTATTTAGAGATGGGGAAGCAACAGGAATAAGAATAGCACGAGGCTATCACTTGGCCAGAAGGTGAGAAAATCATGGTAAACATGTCATTAAGGAAGCCGAGCATTTGGTGGCAGAATAGTCTACAGAGACCTTCTCCTTTTAGCAGGTCTGGGAGAGAGAAAGGTGGAAATCTGGCCATGCTATCTCCACACCACTCCAAAAACTTAAGGGAGACAATTTGCCCTCTGAAAGATCACCATCTAAGAACAACTCCCCGGAAGAGACCTCCATCTTACAAGGTTGGTGAGAGTCCCTCCCGATGGACAGCAAGAGGAGGCTGGCACTCACTGCCCCTGCGGTGTGGGGTTCTGTCTTTCCAGGACCCCCACTGTCAGACAGGGCAATGGGCAGGCCTTTCCCTTGTATGTGAAGGTGCTCCATGTAAGTCTGACCTCACCTCTCCTCTGGGGTGCTCACCTTCCTGGTTAGACCCTTCTCACCAGTAATAAACTCAAAGCAAGTCTGGGGCTCCAGGAGTAGACAGTGTGTTTCATGGGTATTTAAGCAGCGGCATTAAGTACTATCGGAATCTCTGGAATGTGCTGCCTCAGATTTATGTGTCTTAACAGTTCTTTACTGGTTTATAGTAAGCCGGCATAGCCACACTTTGTTTTAATACTAATTTTGTCCTAGGAGAAGGGTAGGCTGAAGCATGACAATAGCAACAAAAGCAAACTGACATCTACTTAATGACTGTCACCATAAATTTGCCTCCAAGACTGAAATATTTATTGAAACTAAGAAAGAGGGGAAAAAAGAAGAGAAAACTTTTTAAAAACAACCCTCAACAGTATGCTGCCGTATCTTTAACAGTGGGCAATGGAGTGCCTCGAGGTGCCGCAAACTGTCTTTCATTTTCTAGACTTAATGGCTGATTGCAGAAATCAATGTTGCCATTAGTAACAGGGTATTTGTTATGGCATGATTTCCTCTGTTGTTAGGCGGCAGAATGATTACAGTATTAGCGAGGTGCTTTCTTTATAAAGGGCTAGAGATATAACTTTCAATTTACTATCCATTAGTAAGGGACTTTGGAAATATGGATGAAGGCAACCTCTTACCTGCTGTTAGGTAGTGATTTTAATTCAGCCCTCTTAGGCTAGTGGATTTTTCCCCCCCAAACAGGACCAAGATGCTTTACCGTTTCACAGACACTGTGATGACAGATTTTCTGCTTTGCTATTTTAGACCCCAAAGCTGTATCACCCATGTAACACAGTACAATTTAAAACATGCAGGCACGCATCTGGGTTTCAAACCTCTGCGCCAGGAGGAAAGTGGTGTGTCCTCCTCAGGGTCACACGGACCCGGCAGGTGAGCCAGGTGGGAATTCTGGAAGGGGACAGAAGATAGGTTTGGCTGGAGAAGGACACTAGGAGAGAATTCCTAAATGAGAAAATTGTGCGACTATGCAAAAATTGTGGGGAGGAGAAGGCAAGTATCTGAGGGTGGAAGCCACAGTCAGAGCCTCTATTTGAAGACGAGGGGTTGGTGGACACATCAGGGTATAAATGGGGCTGAGCAATGTTGGGCTCTGTCCCACTTGAAAACACGCCATGTGGCCATTTCCACCACACGGAAGAAGGATCTTTCATAGTTTCTGGTGGCCAGTGTACAGGAAAAGGGCTAAGGAGTTGAAAGTAAAGCCCCATCTGCGTAGTGGGCTGGGTCGAAGGACACAGCGGCCTCCCAGCAGCCCACACCAGCCCATCCAGCCATGTTGGCCTCAGAATCGACATGCAGCACAGGCAGCCCCCAGGCAGGGCCTTGTGCCGGCTGCTGCCTCCCATTTTCCCAGCCAGCCTACCTGAGGAGGACGGCGAGGAAGGATGTGGGCTGTCCTCCTGGGCACTTCCGGGCTGGGAGAGGCCACCTCCGACCCCACTCTCCTCAGTGACATTGGAGGAGCCCGGCGTGGTCGAGCGGCTCACGGACTGGGACTCTTGGTCACTGCCAGAGCCGCGCCGCTCATCCAGGCCCGCGTGCAGCCCTTCCTCGTCACCCCGGCGCTCCCGCTTGTGGACGCGGGAGTGGACGACCACCTGGTGGTAGGTGCGGAACACACGGCCACAGTCAGGGCACTCGGTGGGCTTTTCTTTTATGTTCCCGGGACCCTGCAGGTTATATTCGAGCGTCTGGTTCAGCCCATGTGACAAAAAATCCCGACTGGCTTCTAAAGGGTCGAGCTTATTTGGCAGGTCTCTCTGATTGCCCACTTTAGTGCTGTGAACCAAATCAGCAGGCATTTTCTGCTTGGAGCCATCTGCTCCCACTAACACGTACTCTCGCTTTTCCTTATCAAACATAACTCCGGCGTTTGCCAAAACGTCTTCGTGGTTGCGCTGGAGCTGATGCTCTTTAGATAAGAAGCCATGTTCCATGGCCATACCCCTGGCCATCAGCTGCCACGCCTGGTAGCTGTTCACGGGGTCCATCTCGGCAGCTTTGGCAGCCGCCTGCAACCGCTCGATGCAGCTGGATTTCAGAGGCGGCACGAGGTTGAGGCAGCCGAGGAGCGAGTGCTTGTCGCCCTCAGGGACACCATGCGCCATGCTGGAGATGGGCGACAGCAGCTTCCCCAGCACCTCCTTCTCCTTCCCGGGCAGCTCCCCTTTGCCGTAGAGCTGGCCAGGTTCGCTCAGGCTGGCTTTGTCGGGAGCTATGAAGCCACTCTGCAGGCAGGAGAGGTACCGGGAGTACAGGTTGGCATGGGCCTCTTGGGACATGCCGCCCATGGGCACGGGTACCTCGGGCTCACTGGGGGACTTGTTCTTGACGGACAGTTTGTTGAGATGGACCTTCATGTGGTTCTTGAGGAACCAGGGTTCTTTGAAGCGCCGGCCGCAGATCTGGCAGCAGTGCTCGAAGGAGTCTTTGTGCTTTCGCATGTGGCCTTTTAGGAACCACGCCTGGCTGAACACCTGGCCACATACTTCACAGCGGAACTCGTTGGCTGACTGCTCCCCGCCGCTATTGGGGCCCTGGCCCTGGGCCGACTCGGCTGTGATGTGTGCCTTCTCCACGTGGCTGATGAGCTCCTCTTCCTGCGACGCAGCGAAGTCGCACAACGTGCACTTGTAGGGCTTGTGGAGGATGCGGATGTGGCGGTCCAGCTCCTCGCGCTTTTTGAACTTGCCTTTGCAGAAGGTGCAGCGGAAGCCGGCCGCCGGGGCCACCGCGTCCTCCTGCACGTTGGCAGGCTTGGGCGACGGCACTGGGTTGGCTACGTCGGGCACGCTGTGGTTGGCGGGCAGGGCCAAGTTGCAGGCGGCCAGCGGGGCCTGCTGCGCGTGCGGCGGCGGCGGCGGCTTCAGGTCGGGCCGCGGCTGCAGCAGACTGCTCTTGAGCTGCTTGTCCCGCAGGATGGCCCGCTCCTCCAGCTCGTGCAGCAGGCGGTTCTCCTCGCGCACGCGCCCGCGCCCCTTGCCCAGGTTCCCCAGCTTGTGGGTCCGCAGGTGGATCTTGAGGTTGCCCTTCTGCGCAGCGCGGTGGTCGCAGTAGGGGCACTTGAAGGGCTTCTCGCCGGTGTGGGTGCGCATGTGCAGCGACAGGATGCTGTTGAACCGGAAGCGCTTGCCGCACAGAGGACAGGGGTACTTCCGGTTCTTACGCGCGTCGTCCTCTATGTCACTCATTTGAGACATGATGCTCAGGTTCTGCCCGCTGAGAAACTGCTGCAGGTCCACTCTGCCGTTGAGGCTGGTGTCCACGTCGCGGCCCAGCTGGTTGGCCAGCAGCGCCATCTGACTGCCCATGGGCTGGCCGCTCATGGGCACGTGCGCCTTCTCTTCCCCGGGCGCCGGGGTCTTGTCCTCAGGGTTGGGCCGCGGGTGCAGCTCGGGGAAGGCATGACTGAGCTGCGAGGTGATCTGATGCAGCTTCTGACTCATGGCATACTGGCCGTTGAGGACCGGGCTACTCAGACGGGGCTCACCTTCCGGGGCCGCCGAGGACACTCCAAGGCACAGGCTCGCTTCTTCCATCCCTAAAAAGAAAGGCAGAGTTCAGATCTGTGCCAGGTATCCGCGGCGTGGAGAATCCACAGCATCAGCTGGTAGGGAATTTGCATTTCATGCCTTACCTACACATAATAACGCTAAGGAATTATAGTCAAAAACAATAATAAAAAAATGAATTATTAAATGCCAATTATGCAATATGGCATTGCTCCTCCAATTTGTTTTGGCGATAGAATGTCTTCCTTGTATTTTCTATTTACAGACCGCAATTATTCATTCACATTTAAATTATTAATGTTTTACCACTTTCAACACCTAATAACAAATCAAAGGACTACGTGTTAAACTTTTCCGTCTTTTCCCCCCTGCATGGCTCTTGTACCTGTTGGTTCAGTCCAAACTTTGCTGTGGAACAGAATGACTTTAACTATAAGACTGAATAGCTTCACCCGGAACTTTTGTTTCCATTTGGTATATTCAATACACTCACCAGTCTGAGATGAAACAGATCGTTTTATGATTTGGCCAAAAAAAAAAAAAAGGCATGATATTTACTAGTACATAATAAAACAAGATAATGTTTTGGGAAAAAATAAAGTAAAGGACAGGCTTTAGAACAATAAAAGGGATTTTGCTTTAGTCAACAAAAAGTGCAGTAATATCTCATTAAGCTGATTAGTATGCTGCTTAGAAACAGTACTAGGTGCTGTAACACATGATTATAATCATAAAAATCCTTCAGTGTTTGCAAGGAAGCATTAACGAGGTATATTAAATTTTAAGGAGACTGCTAGTAGCAGCTTTGCAAACCTCAGAGATTAAGATTTAACCCTTCTGTTACAAAACGCTGTTATTTTATCATTTTGGTAACTGTGTCCATCAAAAGAAATATAAATTAAAGGCTGATTGAATCTTAGTGAATGTTGAGACTGCTCAAATTTGGGCGGAGGTAAAGATATCGTATACTGGGTTCTTCCTGTCTTTTAACACGCGAGACAACATAGGCAGGGGCTTTGATTGGGCTTGAAGATCTTTTATAGAACTAGATAAAAACCAATTAAAACCCAAGGACGATGCCATAGGAAGTCTCAACCAAGTTGGAGTGTTTTTAATAACTTTCCCAATATACAGTAATGAGTACAAATTGTACCTGCAGTATGTGTTTTGCAGAAAATTAGAACTCAAAGTTGTTTGTTAAACACTAACACTCAAAGCCAGTCTGTGTAATTGTCTTTAATTGTCCGCTCTGCCCCTCCGCAGCCTGTGCAGAAAGGGAAAGACAGGCCATTTCAGGTGAGTTGGAAGATGCAAAATCCTCCACATCTGAACCTTCGAGAAAGAGCTCGAATTTGCAAGGCACTGCAGTCCTATTTCCAAATCATGGCTTCTACCTGAAGGAGTCTAAATTCAGTTCCTGCCTTTGGAATGGCTTGTGCACATCTCTTCCCTTTGTATTCCAATGTTTAGTTGCATTGGCCAGCGAGGTAGCCCAGGACTTGTGTTTCAAACCAGACAGAACCGTCGGGCCAAGCAACTCCCAGGAAGCCTATGGGGATAGAGCTCAATGGTGGAGGAATCACGTTCAGCCTTGGCGGGATCTGCTGCTTGCTGGGCCTCTTGCCAGAGACACTTTGCATGGCATTGAGGGTCTCCAACAAGAGAACTGACTTCTTTGGCAAGGAGAGGAGCTGTGAGTCCATCTTGCAAAGGAAGGAATGAAAAAGACATGGATGGCCGGGCATGGCTGCACATGCCTGTAATCCCAGGACTCTGGGATGGTGAAGCAGGAGAATTGTAAGTTTGACCCCACTCTGGGCAACTGTCTCAAAATAAAGAAAATTAAGAAGAATTTAACTCAGTGTGAAGATTCTAGTTTAATTTCCAGTACAAAAAAAGGAAGAAAATGAGAAAGAAAGGGAGAGAAGGAAGAGAAGAGGGAGGGAGGTGGGGGGGAGGAGAGGAGAAGGGGAGGAGTTGAGGAAAGAGATATGGGTATGTATTTCCAGGAGAGGGAAGGTCTACAACCACTGCACAGAGTTAACTGTATTGGTGAACGATTATGCAGACCACTGAGCACATGCACACATGCACCTAGAGGTACAGCTTCACTTGTGGTCAAGGAAGCCTTCCAATTTGCCAGCTTTCCTTTTTGTGTTTTGTGGCAGGACTCTACCTAAATTAAAAAACAAGCCCACCCTGAAGACTGGTCAGAAAGGAGCTAATTTCCCATGGCAATTCTTCCATTCATTCCACAAACTTGCTGAATTCCCACCATGCACAAGTCCCTGTCACCAAAGACATGGTTATCAATGTGCCTGTCCAGTCCAGGACTCATAGCACTTGTGTCTAGCAGGTCCAGAGTAGAGAAGTCACAGAATGCTCCAGCCAGGCACTCGTGGCCTCTAGGGTACAGTCTGGATGCCTTTTTCCGCCTGCAAGCCCCATCCAGCGGAGCTGGCTTCTCTCCTGAGTAGTACGGATCATGACCCTGGGGCCATATGTGAACACTCAGAATTCCACCCAGAAGCTCTGCAAAAGTTTGGAAAGTCCAAAACCAACATAGCTGTCTAGTCAGCCAGCTCAGATGCCATGAATCCAGGAAGACTAAGTTATTTCCAGAGTGCTGCTGATGAGCTCATAACAGTTCAGCAGGAGAAACAGAGGTTGAATGGGAGGCCAGCAAGATTGCAGATCCAGCTGGATGAGGGGTTTCAAGTTAAAGACCCTGTGCCCTCCACTGTCTGGTGATGAACTTGGAAGCTTTTGGGTTAGGTCTGAGTGAAAAATTCTTTTATTTGCTCAAAAGACTATTTTTTAAGACTTCACAAACCATTTTAAACTCCTTTATGCAGTTGATCTTTGGATTTCATTGCTCATACCTGGGGGGGGTGTTCTAGAATATTCTAGAATGTGCTTTTCTAGCTCTTTGCTGAGTTGGTTTCTCACCATGATACAGATATGACCTCGCATCTTCCTTTCCCCTAAAGACCGTTTGTGACCATCCTGTTGGAAGCTGACACCCCCTATCTCCTAACTGCCACCCCTAGGGTAACATGTTATCATTACAGTTTATAGACAAGTTTCTTTTTCTTTAAAGGCAGAAGTCAAGTCTCTGTTGGGTAACAAGAAAGCTTGGAGCAGAGCTGGCTTGTCTCAGGTTAAATAATTGCTACCCAGGTAGAGGAATGACTCAACAAACAGATCCTTAAACCACAGCCCATCAAAGATGTCAGCTACAAAGGGCAGTCAGCTTCATGTGACTCTTGCACTAGTCCAGAAACATCTACAGGTAGAAGTGTTCCTGAAGTGGTCTTGAGCTGCTACTACTCAGAAGCTGAAAGTCCAGAAACTAAGAAAAAGCCATCACTGCCATCTCTCCTATGCTAGGTGTCCATGGTTTTATCTCAGGCCTTGGTCACCTGTGATGACATCAATACTGGACATTAGGAGTCAGAGGAAAAATACTCCCTTCAGAACTTAACAGCACCCAAGAGAGACCCCAGTGTTTCCCAGAAGATTGTGTTCAGGCATAAATGAACCTGGGAGAAGTCTAGAAGTGAGTCTCCACATGAGGCAGAGCTGCATCAGATGTCAGCATCCTCCAAGATTCCATTGCTGCCGTGGCCAGTCCTCACCACGCCTGCTACTCAGCTCAGAGGAAGAAAAAGAGCAGAGTTCTTGGAAAGAGTGTGGGGTAATTGGTGTGCTGTCCCTGGGCCAAAGCAGCCAAGGCAGGAAGAGCTGGCCCTAGGCCCAGCCTGGGGCTCACAAAACCTGGGTCAGCCCCAATTCCTCCACACTTCACCCATCCAGAATTTATTTACTACTTCCTTCAGCCATTTAGTAAATATTTGCCAGGGGCCTTTTATGTACCTGGCCTCAAGAGCTTGTGAGCCAAGGGGCCATTAAAAGGAAGCAAGGAAGAGAAGCTGGTTCCAAGGTTAGAGAGGAGAAACCAATGGGGCTGCAGTATGCAGAGGGCGTGTGTGTGTGTGTGTGTGTGTGTGTGTGTGTGTGTGTGTGTGTGTGGCACCATCATGCATATCAGGTCCAAGTACATCCAGTGTTGAGAGAAAGACAGGAATTCCCCCAACTGGTAGCTCTCCAAAAACTGATATAATTGCCTACTTTGGGAAACTAAGACAGTAGTTATCCTATCATTAAAGGTTTGAATCCACCGTGGAGTTGCTCACCAAGCTCCACCACTGGGATAGAAAGTTATTACCCCTTTACCCAGCTCACCGGGGAGTGGGTGCATGCTAAATGCCTTCTATGGGAACCACACTGATGCCACAGTGGAGACTCCTGGCGAATATCTCTCATAGTCTCTGAGGGACCTCCTGTCACTCCCCACTCTGCAGCCACATCCTGCTAAGCAGCCACATCCAAGCACATGATTGTGCCCCATGGGCCAGTTTCCAGGGAGCTCTTCAGCCCTCATGTTCCAATATCTTTCATGCTGCGGCCCTGACTCTGGACTTAGTGCTCCTGACCCAGCAGCTGGGCAACCCTCATCAAGAAACCTGGAGCCAGCAAAGGTGGGTCATGACCCTGGCCGTAAGGCAATTAAGCAGCAGGCCTTCTAAGTAACCTCTACATGCACTCATTGGACCTTCTCACTTATGTAGGAAAACCCTCCACACAATTAAAAACAAGAAATCAAACTGCTAAACAATGAGAACAACTTACTCCTGGCCTTCAACTGTGGTCCCAGTCCTAAGCATAAAAGGAAGATGATCAATAAACGCTACTTGACCGATGGAAAGAACCAATGAATACACAAATTACCCAACTCTGGAAAGGCAGCGAGATGTCCTCCCCGGGGCCAGACAGTTAAAGACCATGGTAAACACAGAAGCATCACATTTCACCCCAGTCCTGACCTATCTCATGCACTAGAGTAAGAGTGAGCCATTCCTGGTGCCCAAAGAGAGGGTCAACACTGAAGAGAAACCAGGCTTACTGTGAGTCTTAGCTACCTTGGCATCCCTTACCATGGCATGGAAACACCTGGACTCCACTTCTGAATATAGGTAGGACCTCCAGTGAGGATTTTGCAATACAAAAGGTTTTTATTTTTCCCTGAAGTATACAATTTCACATTCCATGGAGACAGTATTCTCAGCATAGAAACCTACTATGGGGTGTACAGATTATCAAAATACATTCTGTCATCATTCCCATCACTGCAGGTACAGTGAGCCATTCAACTGCCTTTGATGGGGCTAATGGTTATTTTGATTTTGCATTACTGCCTTAGAGACTATTTCCTGTGATATCAATGACAAAAGTTTTCACTTAACTCTTCCAATAGAGAACCTAATTGTATCTTTCACTCAAAATGAAATTTAAAACTATCAGGACACCAGAAATGCCAGCTGCTGGGAGTCTAAATAAATTTTACACAAAAAAACACAGTTCCATTTTGCTAACACAGAAAAAAAAAAAGAAAAGAAAAGTAATCTCATGAATAGCCCAAAAAATATAGATCTTGCCAGTAAGTTGCATGAAAAGACTTTTATCCTTATACTATGAAAAGGAATAGTTGGGAAATAAAAATGACTTTCAAAATAACCTTTTCAACTGGATTTTTAAAAATTAAATATTGTTGTCTAGTCAAGCACAACTAAATCTTCCCTTTTTAACCAATGTGGGTGTGAGTATTGCCTCAGACATCTTGCAGAAATCCCGCACCTCCAAATTGCTGGGCAAGGCTGGGACTTGGGTTTCCAGCAAGGGATGGTTGAAGATCCAGTGGATCTTACTTTGGTAAAATAGTCTGTTAGCATCCCATTATGAGAGTAGGGAGACTCCTTTTCTGGAAACTCAAGCAAACTTCAGCCCTTTCCCACAACCCATCTTGCTTTCCTATACTTAGGTTAAGCAATAATTAAGACAACTTCACCTCGAATACAATAGCTTCTTATTAAATACAATATTTCCAATTGTTGTAGCTCCAAGTGTTTAACTAAGGTTGTTATAAGCATGATACCCTCCTATGCTGAAATACAGAACACCAGACTACTGAACCTTTTCAGGGTCATTAAACAGCTGTAAACATTATTACAAAAATAAACCGTAGATTTCATGCTTACATTTTGGCCTAGAGCTTGCTATGCTGAGCAAGTACATTTTTTCATCTCTCACAATCAACACTGGTGACATTTGGGCATCCAAACAAATTACATCACAAACACTACTGAGGTGGGCAGGATACTGAGTGGTTTATTTGCCAGATGATTAATAGATAAACAGGAGGGCAACATGGGTGACCTGTTCTGCTTTGACTGATGTGTAGACAATGCTACGAGAAGGGGCCAGAAACAGTTAAATCTTTGCTGAATGGATTCTTGAAAATATGATATTCCAATCAGGCTGTGGAGTAGGGTAACTGTGTAACAAGGAAAGTCAAGTTGGAGAGTACAGTCTAAGCTCGCTTTATATTTGGAGCTCTGGCCATAGTCAAGGCCTGAGCTGCCTCAAATGGTGAATAGAATGGTCAGGGCTGGCTTGGCCCACGATGCTACAGCACTGAAATCAGCTTTCATATTGACAGGATGAAACTTGGCCTGGGCGAGGGCAGAGCAATAAAAAGTGTTCTCTCCTTGTAAGCACTAGATGATTTCAAAATTCTGAAGAAGAAAGAGGTCTGTCTCTCCACCATGATGACTTCTGGAGCCTGGGTTGAAACAACAGCCCAGAAGTGGAGACAAGTAATGAGCATATCAGATGGGAATAGACAAGAACTACAAATGCTTCTCTGAGTCATCTTTTCAGAAGAGAGAATACTTTTGTGCTGGGTCCCTGGGTCACTATCTGTTCCTTCCACATAAAGCTGGGTACCTAGGTGCTGGGGAAATGATCAGAATGTCTTCACATGGGGTGTTTGTTAAGGCCCAGGCTGCCAAGTGGATTAAACTCTCAAGAAAAGACAACAATGACCATCATCATCTTCTTCATAATCATCATCACCTTTGTTATCACCATCATCACCATCTATATCATCATTATCTTCCTCACCTTCCATACCTTTTTCCTCCCCATGGAAATATGTGACAGCACTGTGATAGGTATATCACAGGCATTATCCCACTTGGGTTGTGCACAGTCTCATGTGATAAGTGCTGCACTATTTCAGTACTAATGATGGAGAAATTTAGATTCCAAAGAATAAAGTCATATGAGGTCATGCACTTGGGAAGATTGACTCCAGACCCTAAGCCTGACGTGCTTGTGGACAGGTTCCTTCTGAATTTCACAGGATGTTCATTCATGTTGGGCTGGATGCTAGAGATTGGATTCTGAGTCTTTCCTTTGCAAAGTTCATGGAGGAAGGAAGCCATGGCCATGGTCAAGCTCAGAAGAGGCCAAGGAATGGAGGTCTGAGAAGCACATGTGTCAGAAATGGACACATGTGGTACATTTCAGAAAGAGAACATCTTCAGAGGCTGAGGCAAGCAGAGCAGGTGGGGTGGGCACCATGCATTGGGAAATGTGGCCGGTCTACCCCTCACTAGTTGTATGACCAGAAGGCTACACAAAAGTTTCATTTTAGACTTCTTGGCTCTTCCTCTCTATAAGGGCTGATATGTTAATTCTACATTTTCCTGTCCTGAGCCAGGTAGGTCATTCACCTGATGAAACTGGACTAATGGACAGAAAGTAACACCTACGGTTCTGTGATTGTGAATCTAACTGCAAGCTTTCCTATCAGGGTCCGGATGACCTTAGGCACCTGCCAAAGCCTCCATTTCCTTATCTTTAAAATGGGTGGATATTACTACCTTATTCTTTGCACAGGATTTTTGAGAGGGAAAATTGGAGTTTAGGGAAGAATATGTGGCATTTAAATTATCAGAAGCTCTCCCTGGACAGTGCTTTTTATTCAGCTGCTGGTTGCAACATTTAACATAGCTTTTAAGATCCAGAATGCATGTTAATCTGGTAGTATATACAGACAGGTAAAGGACAGAAGGCATGGCCAAGGAGTATAACAATGGTTAATAAAAATCTCTCCAGGTAGAAAAGCAGAAACACTGAAACTCCTAGAAGATAATATAGGGAAAGCACTTGAAGCTATAAGGACAGGCAAATACTTTCTGAACAGAATCTCAATAGCACAAGAAATAATATCAGGAATCAACAAATGGGATTATATCATATTAAAAATCTCCTGCACAGCAAAGCAGCACTCAAGAGAGTAAACAGATAAGCTACAGAATGAGAGAAAAGTTTGCCCAGGTACTCTTTTGACAGAGGACTAATATCTAAAATATATAAAGAACTCAAAAATTACCCCCCAAACAACCCAATGAATAAATGTAAAGATGAACTGAATGGACACTTTTCAAAAGACGAACAAAAGACCAATAAGGGCTTGAAAAACATTCAATATCTTTAGCCATCAGAAAAATCCAAATCAGAATAACTCCTGTCATTCCATGTCACCCAAGTCAGAATGGTTAGCGTCAGACCACTAAAAGCAATTCATACCAGTGAGGATGTATGGAGAATGTAACTCTTCTGCAGTGTTCATGAGAATATAAACTAGTACAATCACTATGGTAATCAATATGGACTGTCCCCAGAGACTAAAATTAGAAACTCTATTGGACCCAGCTATTCCTATCCTGGGTATAGTTCCAAAGGAATTGAAGATACACCTTGTAGGGATGCAGGCATAACCATGCTTATAGCACACAACTGGCAATATCTGAGCTCCGAAAACAGCCTCAGTACCTGAAAATGCACAAGGAGATTTTTAGAATGTGATACGTGCACATATAGGAATATTACTCTGCCATAAAGAAGAATCACATCATTTTCAGAAAAATGGATAGAGTTTAAAACCATGATGCTAAGGGAAATAAGTCAGAAAGTTAAATGTTCCCTGGTTTCTCTTATATGCGAAATGTGGAGAGGAGGAGGAGGAGTCCTTCCATGTACAAGTTAACTGAAGGAGGCAGACTGATGGGCTGTGAAGACAGTAGACTGGAGTGGAGGCTGAACCAGAGACCGTCAGCCTGCTGTGAGTACAGGAGAGGGGGATAGGAAGATTCCAAGAGAGGTCTTGGCTGAGCCTGGAGCACATCACCAGGCAAAAAGGAGGAGAAAGGCACGTGCTTGTGAAAAGAAAGACTCAATTTGTGATTGCTAAGTACTGGAAACAACCAAAATGTCCATTAACAGGAGACTGGATAAAGAAAATGTGGTTCTTTTATAGAATGGAGTATTATTCTGCTGTTAAAAATGATAAGATTGAGACATTCATGCTCAAATAGATGTACCTTCAGGACATCCTCATAGGTGAAATAAATAAGTCACAGATGTATAAATATTGTATCTTTTCTCTGGTATGAGAAAATGAAGATAAAATGAGTTGTAGCATATACAGCTGTTACTGTGAAATAGAAAATATTTAAAAGGAAAGATGGTATGGAGTAAATAAGGAGGGGAAAAAGAATATGATAGCAATAAAAAAAGGAAACAAAGCTTATGTATATAGGGGGTGGGGCTGCAGGGTGGATGGGGGAAGGGAAAAAGTGAGAATCAAGTCATGTCATATTCTGGTACAAACTCTCAATGTTGAATGCGATGATGATGCATATTCATAATGTACCAAGAAAGATTTGAATTTTTAAAAAAAGGACAGACTAAGCATGGAATGTTCAGGGGGACAAAAGAGAGATGGGACAGGGACACAGAGCAGGCTTCTGAGCTGGGTAGAGTTTGTATTGGAGCAAAACAGGGGCTCGAACAGCTCTCACTTGAACAGCAACAGCTTCATCTTACGATGATGATGGCGAACATTTTGGAGTCCAAGTGCCCAAACTGCAACCCCAAACAACTCATATACAAACATCTGTGATCTTAAAGAAAACACAGTCGTAGGCATGCCATAAGTTTGTCAACACTGAGCTTCACATCACTACCAGGAGCCACCTCACTACCTGTAAGAAAAGATCACAAATTCCTGTAAGAAAGATCTCAAGGGGCTGACATCTTAGAACATGAGACCACCCAGTCCAGCCCACAGATCTCCACAGGGTCATCCACTCTCTATCAGCTGGCGTGGTCATGTCTCCCACAAGTTGAGAACGGTTTCAAGACCACACACTCCCTCCACCAACTATGAGCTAAAACAAGCAGTTTCCTACCTAATATGGGCCAGAGATGAGGGATTTTTTTTTTTAAGTGCAGGGTGAAAATATGAGCCTGAACCACAAAACAAACATCGGAAAGCTTAAGCTCTTGTGGTAGAGAGAGCTCCTCAGGCCATCGAGAGAACAGGACAGTCAGAGTTCAGAAGCCATTGGTCTCTCCCATCCCATTCTGTGACAAGGACAAAGAGAAAAGAGGGCTCTCCCCGAATCTGGCAGCCCATCTTCACTTCACCATACGTGTCACCCTAATTTCATCTCTAACTCTGCACTCTTATTTAGCTGTCTCCAGGAAGCCTTCCTGGGTTTTCCCAGGCTGATTCTCAACTTCTGTGGACTATGAGACGCTCATAGTGTCCCTTGAGGCGCAGCCATGGGAAATGTCTTCTCCACATCTGGTCTCTTCAAGAGCCCTCCAAGGCCCCTGGTCCTCTGTTTATGGCAGAATGACAATGTTACCCAGAGAGTCTCAAGAATACAGAGCAGTTTGTAACCAGTGTCCCACCTGCACCTTGTAAAATCCAGGCAAGGCAATAGTGCCTCTACTGCTCCTAGATAGGATGGTGTGGGAGGGAAATGGCCCCCGGATTCTGGGGGATTGATTTATCTGAACTGTGTCTATCTCCATCAGAGAAGGGAAAAAAAATCCAACTTATATATGCTTTTAACAAATGGCCTCCCTTTAAAATGATAACACAAAACTGAAAAAGATACCAGCCACTGTCGCAAAGTGTATTGATTCTTCCTCTCTCTCTGGCTTGCTCTCTCACTTTTTAAGCAGACTTGGTCATGGCAGGAAGTTAGACATTTAATCCCTTATTAACCTGCCTTGGCTCCCTGTTTCACTGTGGCGTGGAGGGGAAACATCCGCCTCGGAGCACAGACCCTGCCTGGGGACAAGGCAGCTGCAGCCGCCGGAGGATACCTCAATCCCCGAGCGCAGCGGCAGCCAGAGAACAGACTACCCCTCTGCACCCTTCACCCCTGATGGGAGCCATTTCCATCTGAGCACTTCTGGACCAAGATATCGTGTTAAACAGTTTATTTTCACTTTACAGAGGAATCCGATTGGATGCAGTGGGAAACTAAATATAATACAAGATACCCAAATGCAAGAGCAATCAAAAGGGACCTGATTTTGAAATATGCACGGTAGTCTGGCCCCGGAGAGATTGGTTCAAGGGGCACCTGTCGGAGATAGGAGCTCAGATACACATCACACCCTAAGAACACAATCGCACCTCGAGTTGGGGGGGTGTGCTGACAAGGTTAGACTTCCGTCATTTTGGCCTTTGGGGCCCCAGCTCAGCATCCTGATCTCCTGCCACCAGCACACCTGGCTGGCCATGGTCAGACCCCTTAGAAAGAAGAAAAATCTGACTCCCAAGCCCCCCACCTGAGTAACAGGGACATGGATGGGCTGGGAGGCAGGTGCGTGACAGCTGAACTTCCAGACGTGGGGTGGCCCGGCTATAGGTGTTGCTGCCACAGGCAGATGGGTGCTAGGGCTGAGGAAAATTTCTAACCATCATCAGGAAGGGCTGACTTAAAACAGAATGCTGGGGCTCATCTGGTTTCAAGCTGTTAGCGTTTTGAGAAGAGAACCCCCTTCTTTCTGAGAGCAGATGAGGGGAGCAGGTATCCTTTTGTGTATGCCACTCATCTGGAACATGCTACCTGTAGTTCTTTGTTGCCTCCGGTGCCTGGCATTCAGTGACCCAAGAAGGGCCACTGGAACCTTCCCATGACCCTCCAGGTCCAGAGCTTAGAGTCTATTTGCACAGCCCCCTGGGCTCAAGCCTCCCAGTGGCCTTTGCTCTCTCCTCAGTTTGTTTGTATACCATCTAAGGTTCCATGAAAGACCCTAGCCACCAGGGCCACTGCGGCGTCTCCAGGGCCCCGCACACTGTCAAGCAAGGCGAGGTCCTCGATGAATGTCTGCTAAAATGAATGAATAGAGTAAGGAGCGAATTAGTAAGAAAAGGAACGAATGAGCCAAATAACAAATACTGCCGGATGCTAACACAGCATCTATTCTTGGAGAGGAAGGAGGACCAGAGAGGAAGGTCGGATCACAAGACGCATCCTGGATCACTGAGTCAGCCCTGCACTCCACTTCTGGAAGCAGGAGCCAGATGAGAAGTTGACTCTATCAAGCCCTATCACAAGGTCACCCCATCCATTCTGCCTCTCCCAGTCCCCGCCTTAATACTGCTCTGTCTCATGGAGGATTAACTGGCCTCCCATTCTCAACAAACCACATCTCTATCTAGGACCGCCCCCCCCCAGGGCCCACACTTGCCTCAAACCCAATGTTGTCCGGATGACAAATACCTGCTAATGCTGGTTGTTGACCTAATTTGAATCCCTAGCCCTTCACTCCGACCTTTGTGAACCTCACTCTCCTTTAGACTCCCTGTGCCTTTCACCGTTCTCAAGCTGCCCTTGCAAATATTTTCATTCATTCATTCATTCAGCAAGTGTATCTGAGTGTTCTCTCTGTGCCAAGTGTCACTGTGCCCCTTTAGAAAGAAGAGGCAGAAATATTATTCCTTTCCCAAAATCACCATCAGAAGAACAGAGGCCCCCAAACCATCCCTCAAGAGATCAATATTTTATTGCTGTTCACTTGCAAAAGGGTCAGGAGACTAGGAGTTTTTTTTCTTTTTTCTTTTGAGACAGGGTTTTGATTTGCAGTTCAAGCTGGCCCTGAGCTCAGCCTCAAACTCACATCACAGCAACCTTCCTGCCTCTGCCTCCCGAGTGCTGGGATTACAGGCGTGAGCCACCACACCCGGCACTGTGGTATGTGGTACTGGTTGCTGCTGGACATGAGTCTCCACGTCCAGTGTGGTATGTGGTTACCGAGGATCAAACCCAGGTCTTTGCGCTTGCAAGACAGGCACTGGAACCACTGAGTTAAATTCCTGGCCCCCGACTAGGTGTTTCTTAAGGACAAAAATCACTTCTTGTTCATCTGTTTTCTGTCTATGTGGATAGACAACACCCAGAAATGGCTGACCCTGCAGGACAACACTGCCACTCCCTCCTGGTCAAAACTTTCCTCTCTGAACCTCATCAAAACCTCCCTCTCAGAGTCCAATGTTCCCCAAGGTGCAGATCCTCACATACAGTCAGGAACGGGAGGCCCAAGGAGAACAGAGAAGAATTCCAGGTGCAGTTGACATGTCCCTCTCCACCCTGTCACTAACTCCCTGGGAGCAGTGCTGAAAAGCCTAGAACAACGCCAGACACAGCAGGAACAATGAAGGGAGTGAATAACACCCTCCCCCGGTGCAGGTGCATGGCTTCTCCCCCAGGAGACACCCTGCCTTGCAGCCCAGCTGATCATCCTCATAGCAGGTGGGTCTAGAGACTGTCCCTTCCTCTCACACTCCTTCACACTGTCCAGCCACATCTGTGTCTCAGCTCAATAGCTATGTAGCCCCAGTACCCTGGCTCTTCTCGGTAGTAATCTCTTGTCTTTTAGCCAAGGGGAATGGCAAGGTCAACCATCGCCTTCCGTTCGGAGGTACCTGGGGCCCCAGAGCAAGGGTCTCCCAGCCACTCCTAACCCTGAGCCGTCACCATCATGAACTTGAACTTCACTGCTGCTGAACATTGGAGGACACGTTAGAAAGGAAGCAAGGAATGTTCTCTCCTTACAAAAGAAGAAGTTCTCTTTGAGGGATGTTCCTGGGCCATCAAAATGCGGTCTGTCCTGACAGGGATGGACAATAATTCATATCATAGATCAGTCTTGTCTGGTGGCTTGGTGTTCTTTAAGGGGAAGCCTTCAGGAAACCAAGAACATTCCTAAGCTTCAATAGCTTAATTGCCAAGAGTATTTAGAAGTGACCACGGCCACTCAGAAT
The DNA here is from genome assembly GCA_004026965.1 of Petromus typicus. Classification (NCBI taxonomy): domain Eukaryota; kingdom Metazoa; phylum Chordata; class Mammalia; order Rodentia; family Petromuridae; genus Petromus; species Petromus typicus. Next base: position 202,525 of record PVIR01000069.1, on the reverse strand, counting down.
ATCCTCTTACTCTTTGAGTTCTCAGAGAAATCTCTTTGCTGGGACTTTGTGTGGGAAAGGAAAAGATGGCTGCTGCTTTTGACAGAAAGTAAACACTTTTATTACAAGAGAATCAAGGGCCCATGCACTTTGAGAGGGTAGCCCATAGATTATGTCCTGGTGCTGTGGTGCCAATAAGGCTGCTGGCAGAGTGAATCAGGTCATTGATGGAAGAGTTTGAATCAATGCCTGGCACAGAGAAGGTGCCAAGGTTACTAAGCCATTTCTCCTTCTCTTCCTCTTACTCCTTCTTCTGCTACAGTGGTCCTTTGGTCATTTGCTCTGGGACTCGATCAGGCTGACAGTCACACTTGACCATGCTCCGAGTCATGCTTCTGAAAGCCTCAGGTAAGTCCAACACTCACAGAAATGTGCCCAAGGGTTAATAACCTACCTGCTTTATTTCTAAAAGCACTTGCTGTTAATAAGAAAAAGTGGAACACCTCTGTTGGAAATCTGGACAAAAGGCATGGGAACAGGCAATTCACAGAGAAATGGAATTTGGCTAATGACCATAAAAGTGTCATTCCTAAGTGGAGAGCAGAAAAGACCCAAAATAATAGCGAGGTTCCATTTTAAAATAATTATATTGAAGATTGCAGACCTTGTGAGGCCTCTGAATTTCCTTCTCAGAATCATGACACACCTTGAGGAGAAAGAGAAGAAGATAAAGGAGTCTTGTTGCAGCCCTAACTTCCTTTCCAAGTTGGAAGCTCCGAGCTTTTACAGAGTTCCTGAATGCTACTGACTGTCATTTTGAGGAAGCCAGACTTGGGACATACGGATTCTAAAGAGCACTTTCAGATGTTTGTCTGAGACCAAACGAATATAGATCTTGATGTTCAAAGACAAAGTCCTTGCCTTACTACTAGAAAGCATCTGACAGTCACACCAAGCAAGCTAACTTGCTGATCAGGAGACAACCAACAACTCACATGTCTGAGAATAACAGACTCTGCTTGAGTCTAGCTTGGTATTCTGCTGGTTTCCCATGGGAAGCACCAACGCAGTTCAACAATCAAAACTCAAGTCACTTTATCCTGTAGTACATGGAATCAGATGCTACAAGGAGACCTTGCCCTCTCCACATTCTCTTCTAGCATATGTTGAACATCTCCCACAAATGCAATCTGTAAGCATCATCTCTCCTTGCCCAGCAATGCTCCTTGAGGGAAGAAATGGATCAAAAATGTTACCGACAGTGGCAGAGCAGAAGAAGTTTTAGTTATTGTCTAGCTGCCAGTTACTTAGTCCAATGGGCACATTTTAGACAAAGGTTAAACTGAGGTCAGAAACTGGGACATACAGAAAGTTAGGGGTATGTCTGTGTCAAACTTCCAGTGGTTAACTCCTGAGTACTGATGCTAAGTATGTATGGATGGATGAGTGAGTGGATGGATAGTTGGCTAGATAGACGGATGAGTGGATGGATGGATGGGTGGATGGATGGATGGGTGGATGGATGGGCAGATGGGTAAAGAGACAGATGGATATGTGGATGATTGAAATAATGAATAATGCACAGTCAGACAAATGTCTATACAGTCCAGCCAAGTTCTAGAATGCTCTCGGTTATATTCTCTTTGTTGCTAATGGGAGGCCTTACTGCTGTGAGACTTGCATGATCTACCTTCACTCTACTGAATCTCAACCTCCGTAAACTCTTTTTCACAATTCTTTGTCCAACCAGGTTATACAAACCTTTATAAAATCCAGAAAGGCTAAGGATGATCACTGAGCAGGCTCCTGCCCCTGGGGGGATAGGATGCTTTCCAAAAAGCACCTGAAGGGTAGTCAGAGGCTGCAGAATAGAGATTCCCCTAATTTTCCCTAGGAACATAATTTTTAAAACAGCAAAGATGAAAGAAAGGCCAGTGACTCCCCTGTGCTGAAACACAGTGAGGGAGGTGGGGGAAATCACACCCATTCAACTCCTTGTGAGTTTGACTTGCATCCAATTACATCAAGTTGATGTGATGTAACCTGACAAACTCCCATGAAACAAATAAATCAAGGTACCCTATAAATTTAAAGGAATAGAGCTTTTTTCTAGAAGTGGCTAATTACTCATAAACAGCAGATATTTTATTGCTGTCAAAGTCAGTAGCAGGTTTTTAAGAGCCAGAATGTTCTGTAACTCAAGCTTTTCATAACACAGGCCTGAGGAAGTCAAGTTTTACCTGTTTGTAGCACTCATGGGGTTTGCAAAGATCCTGCCAAGTAGACTACCTCTGAGATGGTGCCAAAGCCACAGTTCACTAGAGTGTGGTACCAATCCTAACCCACCTAAGCTCTAGGAGGTGCCCCAAGTTGAGGCCTCTTACTTGTCTGAGAAGAACCTCCTGAAAACAGTATCCCAAGCTCAGGACTCCCGGAACGATCTGGTAACTCCTGCATGTTCCACATGAATGAGGAACAGAGATGTTAACTGGGTCTTGACTCGCCTATCAACTGCAGTTTTAGACACAAGTAGAGCTAACTCCCCATTCCTATCAGACCAATTTGAGCCAATCAGAATATCCCATCACCAGCCTTATTGATTTGTGCAACGCTCAACACATGACCTAATGTAGGCCAATGAGAGTGAAGATGACCTTGTAAAGTAGGAGGATTTAAACACTCTCAATGAAGTTTGGAGCCACAGCAGCCATTTAGCTACCTAGAAGGATCAGAAGTGGTAGGTGGTATGGCTGTGTAATTGTGTAGTGCTTAAGGACAAAACTTGTGCCAAGGAGACAGAGAAATCATCTGTTCAATGACATGACTGAGGTCAACTGGGTCTCAACTCCTCTGCCAACTGTACTTTATTATATATATACACAGTCTTGCTCAGTTGTTAAATTGCCACCTTGGGTTCAAACAGGATTCTCCTGCTTCAGCTGCCCAGAGTGGTGGTATTAGGGGCAAGCACCACCATGCCTGTGTCTATTTTTACCTTTTTTCACTGCACTCACTCTAACGCAGACCAAGCCTAGTCCAGAAGGCTCCCTGTGCATGCTGAGAGAGGGTCACACAGAACCACTCTCCGCCTGGCGCCTCCTTGCCATTTGCCAAGGGCTCTGCAATCGAAGCTTAGATCCTTCCCCGGAACTTCTCTCATTTGCTTCAAGGAAAAATGACTGCATGCACATAATGTGGACAGTTTCTGTGGAGTTCATGGCTCCCTTTCTGAAGAGACCCTTTGTCATCCTACTACTTGGACATTAATTCCCTTCTCTCCATTCCTGCCCAAAGATGCCCCCACCTCCACCTCCAGCCTAAGGTAACACTTTCAAATCTACAGCCAAATACCACTCTCCCAGAGGTGCCTTCTCCCACCTTCCTTGGACCCTCTTACCACACCGAGGTTCCTATGAGCTGAGCAGCATGCTCCCAGCCTACAGTAAGGTGACATACTGGCTAACAAGGACATATACCCCCAGAGAGTCATGATTCCTGAGCCCCCTGCAACCCTGCACTGTGCCGCCAGGTGTGCAGGAGATCACTCATTTCCTCTTCATGGTCCATGAGGTCAATAAAAGCCTGGTAAACCAAAGGGACCAGGCTTCGACCCCCTGCTCCTATACCAAGTCCAGGACCCCATCAGTCCACTGTGCATGAATCCAGGAGTGCAAGGGGCCAGCAAAGGAGTCCCAAGAACAGATGGAGGGTTACAGGGAAAACGAAGCTGCAGCCAGGACCTGGGGCCAAGAGACAAAGTATACCCAGACCAACACTGACAGAGACCCAGGATCCAGCTTCCAGGAGACCCTCCTGTGCTCCAGAGAGCAGGGGTCAGCCCAGTCCTCTGCAAAGGACATGGCACAGAGCACACTGCCCAGACCCTGGGAAACTCACCCTGTGTCTCTTCTCCCAAAGGCTGTGTCCTGGTAGGGAGCCTGATACACCTGTGCTGGTCCCCAGTGGGATCTCACTTTATGCTACTGCTGGCTGCCCTCTGCCTGGCCTGTCCCTACCTTTCTGCAGCTGTCCACAAGGACCACTCCCCTGTCCCTTGCACCACCACAACTGCTGCTGCTGTCACCAGCATGGCTCTTGCTAGGGTCCCTGGGAGAGAGTCCCACCCTGGAGTGCTTTCCACACAGGCTGGGCAGCCCTCAGTGGCTGGGGACAGACTGAGCAGGCTATGGAGTCTGTCATCTTGTTGCAGAGGTCCAGCTGGCCAAGGGCTGGCATGTGCCACTTCTGACTTAGAAAACTCCTTGTTCTCTCCTGGCCTCCCTGGACCCAACAGTTCCCCACGCCTCACTACAACAGAGGCAAAGGATTTCCCAACACACATGCTCACTCATTCATTCAGTCTGACACAGGCCAGCCACATGCTCACTTTCTGTCTCCTCCACCACTGTAAACTCGCTGATGGCTGTATAGTGGTTCCCTGTGCTGTATCCCTAATCCTTATGTGAGTGAAGAAACATTCAGCACATTTATTCTTTTACTTTTTAATTGTAAAATACATAAAGTACTTATGATACATACTTATGGAGGAGATGTGAAGGTAAATGCAGGTAAAGATGGATGGATGGAGGATGAATGGAGGAGTACTGACCACCTTCGGTGTGCTAGATGATAGCAGGACCACAGAAGTGAGTCTCCTCTAGCAGGAAACAGAGAGATGACTCAATACCAAACCAAAAACAGGAAGGACACAGTGAGTGTCCCTTCAGACACACCCTTGCAGGGGGAGAACAGGAGAAATCCAAAAAGGCTGGGGGAGGAATCAGCCTCCAAGAAAATATTGCTTAACACCTAGTAAACCTTCCATCGAACAATAGGACCATTATATTTGCAAGACAGCTTCCGTCCTATCTAGGAAAATGAATGTTATCCGTAAAAAGGGAAAACCTGTCGGGGGGTCTTGTGGGCACTTTTCTGAGCTTTGAATCCAGTCCTATCTCCATCCTGTCCTCGGGCTTCTCAAATGCAAAACTCTCTAGTAGCTTGGAATCCCTCCCTCCTGTGCCAGAACAGAAATAAAATTTTTCAAAAGCCCACAGGGGCCTTCCAAACCGGTGTCACCGATTCAGGCATCTGCTCGCCACCTCCCAACGCTTTCAGATGCAGAGTTGTGCTGAGAGAAACCACCTGCAGCCTTCCGTGTGTCTCTGTACCCCTGCTAATATTTTTTAATTAATTCACTATTTTTTACTTTAATGCATTTAAAGGGAAACTATATCATTACCCAAAATGGAAATTTGTATCACTTGCTCTAAATTAAAGGTAATTATAAAAATAAATAAAATGAGAACAATGTTATTAAGTTCTGGCTGAACACAACTGCCTGCAGCCAGCGCTGGCCTGAGGCCTGATGTCTCTTTTGCAGAAGGGGATGGGGGGCGTCTAACTCACTGTGGGAACCACAGGAGGCGTCTTGCTCTCAGGGAGAATGACAGTCCAACTCTCAACCTGGAACTACGGTTATTCGAAGAGGAGTACCTCTTTCCTCCAGAGGCACCTGAGAGTCTACCAATGGCTGGCTTCTTGGTCTCCTTTGGCCCAGTTCCTCCTTTAACCAACAAGGACTTCCAGGCCATAGGAGATTAGGGTCCCCTTTAAGAAGCTTTGAATAAATAGGAATTGATTGACCTTTCCTCTTCACTGAAGAAAAAAATTAATTGGCGCATAGTCTGCCTCCTCCCCTCTCTTCCACCTGGGCCCTTCTCATTCCCATCCATAGTTTTTCTCTCCTCCTAAGCCCATGGGATCCTGTGTCACAGTCAGGGATTGACTCCATTCTGAAGCTCTAAGGAAACGCTGAGTCACCGGTTGGTGTGGCTCTCCCTGAGGACCCATCACCCAAGTTACAGACCTTCCAAGGGGGACAGTGGTGACAGATCTCCATTCACTTTAAAGACCACGAGAAAAAAACAGAGGGTAGTCTGTTTTGTGACACCAGGCTCAGCTCACAAGTGGGGGCAAACAGAGCAACCCACCAAAACAAACACGCACAAACCACACACTTATCTTCCATGTGCACTGAGCTCCTGACCTGCACGGGTGAGTCACTCTCTTCTCCAAAGACAAACACTCTCAAAACAGCCCAGCACTTCTGAGCCTGGATCTGGAAAACCTACCTTGTTTTTTCTCTTTAAAGAGAGGAATATTTCAAGTAATCAGTAAAATCTTTATAAGAACAACTAAATAGAAGGGATTGAGCTTCACAATGAGCTACACATTTTCCTCAAAGGGTAGAAAAAGAGAATTTAGGATGCTTTCTAAAACAGATTTTGTTTTTCCTGATATTGCCTGAGCTGATGCTTCTGACGCTAGAGATTATCTGCGAGCCAGCCGGGCTTGTTGTAATTAACACACAAGTAGCAGCTCCACTTCCTAGTAATATATTTTTCTAAGACTTTGATGATGCTAAGAGATTTTGAATCCCACATTGAAGACTTTGAAGAAACTGCATTGGAGAGAGACACCTTAAACGAAATTGAAAATAACTCGAGTTTAATATGCCTCCCCTGGAGCTTTCTAGAAAGAATGGGTTAAAGGTATCTGAACACACCGCCTATGGATCAGACTGTAAGAAAGCTGGTCTTGCGAGGCCTTCTGGAGCAGAAGAGCTCTGATTGGGCCTCCTTCTTTGGGGGGTGTTTTGGCCCTTGAGTATCTTCTTTGGTCTCAAACATAAATGACTTCCTTAAAGGATTTAATTAATTCTTAAATGTGCACAGGGCCCATGAGCACAAACATTAACTTGTTAAATGCATTAAGTCAGATTCTGTTCTCAGCCACACGCAGCAGCTCGCCGCGACATCCCTGGGAGTGTCACATGCAGACTGGACCCGCAGATGCTCAGCACCCTGGTGCCCTCAGCTGCTGAGAGCACCAGGCCGTGACTCACTGTGGGCCGGTCAGCACAGGTCAGTCTGTCCTCTGGCCCCCAGAAGGAGCATCCGGGTGAGAACCTTGTCCTCCCTCTGCTCATCTCTGTTTCCTCTTCACTGAGCTCCCCGGGCCACTGATGGCTTCTCCGTGCCTGGCAAGGACACCGTGGAGCAGAGGACATGTTGGGAGAACTGCATAGATGGTGCGAGCTGTGGTGAGAGGGCCTCCCGCGGAAGCTTCCCAGATGTGAGCACATCAGGAAATCAGGCCTACTGCCTTTGCTCGGACCCAGGCCAAGCTTCCGACCTCCAGGAGGCCCCCGCCTCCTCCTCCAGGTTCCCCGCAATCTGAACTCATTTACATACCCTTCATGCCCAATTTTGTTACCCATTATGATCTGCCTTGATGGAATCTGACCTGAGAGAAAAGGCATTCACTGCTTGTAACATTGGCCCTACACACCGATGTGCGCATGCAAACACATGTGTGTGTTTGCAGTGAGGACACCTGTGCTGCTAACAGGTAAGGGACATTCTTCTATAGGATGGCCAGGAGTGGAAATCAGTGCTGGTTTTCTGAGAGCACTTTGGCACTTTGTATCAGAAGTCTCGAATATTTTTATTGGACATATTTATAACCCATAACTCATACCTAAAGCACTATGAGAAATGAAGATCAAGCTAACAGAAACATAGTAACAAAAAAACATGGTAACAACAACAAAAAAAACATGGATGCCTAGAAGGTCCCGAAGTTGGGAAACGGTTACTGAATGCTGCTATGGAATGCTAGGCATTAAAATCAAGCTTTGGAAGATGGCAAAATGCTCGTGATATAACTTCCAGTGAAATACAAATCTCTGATTGCAGCTTGACCCCACTTTTGAAAGAAAAAATATATGCATGTCTACATATAAATATATATAATAGCTAATATATAATATAAAATGATATATAATAATATCTAATATATAATAGCATATATATATAGCTAATAATGGAAATATAATGAAATGTTATTTCTAGGTGATGGGATTAAACTTTTCTTGAATGCTATTCTGAAATTTCCCCATCATTTCATAAACATGTGTCATATCTCTAGTCATGACAATATAAAGTTATGTTTGAAGAGAAATTGAAAGAAAACTCCATTTCATTTCAGCAGAGATACTTCTGCAACATTTTAAAATGTTTTTAAGTTTGAATAACTGGCAAGATACCTGATTTAGAATGGAATGAAACTGAATAATAAACTTAATACTTTAAAATGAGTCACCATTATAGCGATGGGGTAATTTTGGTTACATAATTTTTATTATGATATGATCCCAGAAGTGACATTTTGGCAATGGGTGTATGAAAGACCATTCAGAAGGATCATTCTGAGCTGGTTTATGTTCAAGAAAATCTTTCCAGCTACTGTCATCCCCTCCACCTTCATAGGGACCACCTGCGTCACCTCTTATGACAAATCCTTAAGCATGGGGCCTAATATACACTTAAATGTTCCAAACACGTGACTAAAGTGAACAAATGGAGATGCTCACTGGGGAAGAGGTGGACACAAGCTTAAGCACTTTCCCTCCTGGGATGTTTAAATTTTTACATCGAACTCTGGAAGACTAAATAATGCCATTAAGTTCAACCATCATTTACTAAGTGTCTGCCACTTAGATTCGGTGCAATGAAATGCATTCAATTAATTTCCTCTCACCCATGCCACTCCCTTAGCACAGAGGGAATTCACAAAGTGAATCACCTGAGAAAAGATGCCTTCCTCAAGGAAGAGAAGACTAGACAGTGAGCAAGTCAAGGATTTAGCCTCTATTTTACAAGTGTAGCCATCATCTTGGGAATGCTTCATGGATGTCAGCAACTGTTACGGTTTTATATCTAGATGTCCTTCCAAAGCCTTGGGCACTCATAGGCAGGTTTTAGAGAGTGATCCAATCATGGGTGTATGATATTGGATTGGTCCACTGATTGGTCTAGGGCACTAATTGGTTGAGTGTTCGAGATGAATTTACTGAAGGTGGAAGACCCATTCTAGGGGCAGATAGCACTGCCCAGTAGGCTTGCAGCCTGGATGGAATGAAAAGGAAAAGAAGGAAGGCTCTCTGCTTCCTGCCCAGGATATCACACACTGTGTCTTCCCTACTTTGCTCCTCTGCCAGGCTACTTGCCTTAGAACTAGGTAACTATGGGCTGAAACCTCTATGAACCATAAGCCAAAATAAAGCTTTCCTCCTTTAAGTTTTAAGCATTGGGTATTTTTGTTTCAACAATGAGAAAGTAACTAAGGCATCAGTGAGGACACAATATTCAAAAACCTCTTCTAATTAGCCAGTGAACAAAATCCCCATGATCACTTTGACAGATGTCGAAAAGGTCTCTAGCAGAAATTGGCTATTCATTTCCCATCTTTAAAAAATGCTTGGTAATGGAAAAATAAGATCATTATAATATCTATCACAGAACAATCCAAAAATATGCCATATGGCAAAATACTAGGAACATTTTCATAAAAATTAAAAACAAACTGATGATGCAAAGATTCCCCCATCACCAGCAATTTTAATATTGTTAAGGCAGTTCTAGGAAAGTTAAATAACTGTAGATACTGCAAATATTTCAAAGGAGAAAACTGGACACACTTAGCCTCTTTCTCTGTAACCCTCAATCTCTGAAAATGGCATAAGATAGATACATGCATACATACATACATGCATGCATACATACATACATACATGCATATATACATACATAGATAGATACATAGATACATAAATAGATATATCAAAAGAGTGATATATGATAACTGCCTTCATTAGAAAACAAGAGAGGAGCTCAATAGTAAGCCATAAAGTTTGAAATATTCCTGGGAAAATAGATAAATTTAATGATAGAATTAGACCAACAACAATAAAAAGAACCACACATACACTCAAATACGCTCAGAACTTGGGAAAATTGAATGGATCCAGAGAAATTCAGAATGAAAACTACAATAGCAGAAGAGAGTCTCTTCCCCAAAGGCAATGTTAAGTGTGACATTGGGAGACTGTAAATTACCTGACCCTAAAATTGTCATAAAGTGAGGATAGAGGCCAGAGAAGAAACAAGGAAGAGCCTAAACTCATTTCCAATGGACTGGCTGAGCAGAGGATGGAAGGGGAGCCTTTTCCTCAGTGTTTCAGGACTAGAGGAAAAGAAAGCCTGTTCTCACCCCAAAGAGGCCAGAGAGGAGCGAAATGAGTTCTAATCTGCATCTTTTTCTAGCTTCAGAAGTTCTGCAAACTTCTGAAGTCAGGAATCTGCAAGCATTTTTCCATGATATAGAGAAGCAGAGTCATGTGACATATCCAGATAACCAGGAATAGCAGTGTCTGCTGGCTTGCCTATACTACACCTCCAGTCCCATTTTTCATAAGTGTGAGAGACAAAACAAGGGGAAGCTCACTACACACATGAAGAAATGCAAAAACACCAAAAAGAAAAATGAAAATGAACCCAAAAGGAGCAAAAGTAATTACAGTATAACAACAATTTAACTGGAAATAATAACTGGAATAGAGACAAACAATGAAGAGATTATTGTACCCATTAAGAGAGAAACAACCACTTGCAAACAAAACAAATGAGGGGATGGGGAGAAAGAAGTTGGAAATTCAAACTTTGAAAAGTCAGTGAAGACCAGAAAATACGGCCTAAGCATTTTTTTTTTTTCTGAGACAGTGTCTTGCTTTGCAGTTCAGGTTGGCCCTGAGCTTAGCCTTGAACTCACAGCAATCCTCCTGCCTCTGCCTCCCAAGTGCTAGGATTACAGGCGTGAGCCATCATGCCTGGCACTGTGGTATGTGGTTCTGATTGCTGGTGGGTGTGGGTCTCCATGCCCTGCATTGTGTTATGTGGTTACCAGAGACAGAACCCTGGCCCTTGCACTTGCAAGACAGGTGCCAGTACCACTGAGCTAAATAAATAGTAGTACAAAAAGAATAAAATGACAAGTGAAGGACAAAAGTTAAGAGAAATCCAAGAACAATCTAGAACTAGTAACCATCTAGAAGTTCCGGAAATTAGACAACAATCCAACTGAGGAGGAGGAGGATGAAGACAGAAGAGGAGGAGGAAGAGGAGGAGAAGGAGGAGGAGGAAAATGTAGTACTTTTAGACTTTAAAAAAAGATAAAAAGGGATTAAATTTGAAAGTATCTTCTAGGTGTTTGGAAACCTTTCGAAATGAACATTGTCCCATCCAAAGAAACTTCCAAATTCCAAGTTAAGTGGGAAAAAGTGGTAAAAGTCAAAAGAAGTAGTTTACCCAGGAGGGAAAGGTTTGTCATCAGACTTCTCACTGACAACACTATGTTTCAAAACAATCTAGCATCATTCAGAAAAGGCTGAGGGAAATTATTTTAAACCTTGTAGCTTCAAGAGTAGGATAAAATAGCACATTTTCAGACAACCAAGGACTCAGGTTCTCTCTGAAATCTCTAAGGATAGAAAGAAGGGATCATTCACTTGGGCTCAGTCTGTGGTAACTCAGTCCTCTGTTACTGGGCCCCAGTGAAGCCGAGCATCATGGCGGGAGGACACAGCCAAGGGAAGCTGCTCAATTCATGGTGACCCGGGAGCAAAAAGAAAGCAAGCCAGTGAGGAAGGCACTGGGAGCTGAATATGGTCCTTCCCACCCTTTTCCGAGAGGTTCCGGCTCCTGCTTTGATAACCTCCCAGTAATACCATCAAATTATGATTTCATCGACAGATGCATCCACTGTGAAGTTACAGCCTCCATGATTGGATCACGTCCCAAAAGTCCCACCTCTGAACGTTGCTACCGTGGAGACCAAGCTTGCAACACAATGAGCCTTGTGGGGGAACATTTTAGATTTCAACCACAACAAGTCTGAATGACAGGGAGCACAAAACTTCTGCTTTTAAAGACTGTAATTAAAATCACAAATGATTTTTATATGAAAGGAAGAGAAGTAGATGACAGAAATGAAAAATGAAAGCCAAGTAAGATTTTTCTCCTGCTCCAGGGAGGATACAAATGGTGAATGGATATGTTTACACATATACATACTTAAATGTACATATCAGACATTAAGTATCATCACACAACCTCAAGCATATACTTTCTAAATCAGAAAGCAAAAGAAAACAAGACAAAAAATTAACCCATATGGTAAAAGGTAAAAAGAATAAATAAAACTGGTTGTGTGATGATAAACTGACAACATAATAATATAAAACAAGATAGAAAGAATAGAATCAAATATGTCAGGAAACTTCATAAAAATCCACGGGCTAAAATCATGTGAAAAAGAAAGATTTTCAGATACTGTATAAGCTTAAATATATGTCCACAATTCCCTAGCTTTATACTCTTTAGAGGGCCAGATTACACATAAAGGTTGAAAATATAGGAATGAAAAAGATGCAAAGCAATATTCATGAAGTGAAGGCAGATATTATAATATTAGTATCAGATAAGATACAGTTGAAGGCCACAATATTAACAAGATAAAGGGAATCTTTATGCCAAAAATGAGTACAGTCCATTACAGAACTGCAAGGAGAGTCAGAGTCATGAATGTCTATTCAGATAATAACAAAGCTTAAAATATATAACAAAAAAGTGGGATAATGTAATGTAAAACTAATAAACCCATCATAGGAAATGTCACATCTTCGTCAGATATTTATAGTAAGATCAGAGTCTATAAATATGTTTTAAATGAGAATATAGAGCGAGATGGCCAAGAATTTACCTCAAGTGGTACCGCACCTACCTTCCAAGCACAAGGGCCTGAGTTCGATCACTGGTAGCTCCCCAACAAAAGAATATAGTCGGAGAATTCTGTACCCAATAGAAGATATGAATTCTTTACAAATCATATGATGCTTAAATGTTGCATTTATTAAATCACACATGTAAAAATACCTTAACAAGGTTCCCAAACACAGTAATCACATGATCAAATTAAAAGTAAAAAACAAAGGGAAAGCAAAATTAACAAATAAAAAAATTGAGGATGTAGCCCAGACAATACTCAAATACAACTTTATAACCTTAAATGTCATAACTAGAAAGTGAAAGAAATTGAGAGGCAACGCTGCAATTTAATGCATGAGGTTGGAGTATGTAAAAATGAATTCAAAGAAAGAGATTAACAAAAATAACAGCAGAAACCAATTAAATAAAACATTCTCCTTCCTCATCCCCCGGAAGAATCTCAACACAACTAAGTGCTGGTTCTTTGGAAAGACCAAGACAGTAAACTTGCCAATTGGATAAGAACAAAGAAAAAAAAAAGCACAAATAAGCAATCTAGGTTTGAGGAAGATAGCACAAATTCATATACAAAGGAGACATTAAAAATATCATAAAGGGAGTGAGACCCTGTCTCAAAAAACCTTAAAAAAAATATCATAAAGGGCCAGGGGTGTAGCTCAGCAGAGCTATGCTTGCCTGGCAAGTACAAGGTCCTGAGTTTGATCTCTAGTACTGCAAAAAATAAATGAGTGAACAAACAAATAAAAATAAAACTATCATTAAGTACAGAACAATTTTAGAACCCTTAATTTGAAAATCTACATGAAAAGAATAAAACATAAAACTATTACTACTAATAAATGCAAGAAGTCAAAGACAGAGTTAGTATATTAAGTGATTTGTTTTCCTTCTTTCTCTTTTCTTTCTTGTTTCTTTGTCAGTACTCGGGATTGATCTCCACACTGAGCTACCTCCCAGCTCTTTTCTTACTTTTTATTTTAAGACAAGGTTTCCCTAAGTAGCTAAGTTTTCCAGTTTGGGATTCAGCTTATGATCTTCCTGTTTCAGCTTCCCACAATTCTTTTTGTTTTGTTTTTTGAGACAGGTTCTCCCTTTGTAGTTCAGGCTGGCCCTGAGCTCAGCCTCCAACTCACATCACAGCAATCCTCCTGCCTCTGCCTCCCGAGTGCTGAGATTACAGGGGTGAGCCACCACGGCTGCACTGTGGTATGTGGTACTGATTGCTGCTGGGTGTGAGTCTCCATGCCCAGTGTTATTTGCGGTTACTGGAGGATCGAACCCCGGTCCTCGTGCTTGCAAGACAGTGGCCAGAACCACTGAGCTAAATCCCCAGCCCAGCTTCCCAGAATTCTGAGATTATAGGTGTTGTGGCACCACACCCACCTCAAAAATGGTCAGTTTTTACACACCATAAAACTATCACAATATATCTGTAGAAATTTTAAACACTTAGAAACAAATATAATAAGAAATGGGCAAGACTTAGTTGAAGCAAAATGCAAAATTATATGGAACAACAAAAAATAAGATCTGAATAAATGAAGAGATACACCACACTCATGGATAGAATTACGATTTAGTAAATAGATGCATTCTGATTAAATTAATCTACAAGTCCACATCAGTTGCCAGCAGAATTATTTACCTAACTTAGCAAGTGGGATCCAAAATTAATTTTTAAAATAATCTTGATAATTATAAACTAGATTTTAAGAAAGGTGAATAAGAAGAGAGTCTATGCACTATCAAGTCAAAATATATAAACACTATTGAGATTGAAAAAATGTAATACTATACCAGAATAGAAAGATAAGTCAATAAACCAGAGAGAATGCCCATGGTGATACATGGTTCTGTATAGGTGTTGACTTGGTACATAGTGAAAGCCTATGATTGGGCTTATTCTTTCCTGGGCAATCCATTTAGAAAAATACTCCACACAAAATAACAGTTTTAAGACGAAGAATTCATTGTTAAATACATAGGAAAACTCTTTTCATAATCTTTGGTAAAGAGGACTAAAATGCCATTAATCAAAAGACAGTATGAAAATTTTTTGAATTTCTCTGCAACACATAGACACACAAAGTGGATCTTAATATATAAAGAGCTTTTTTTATAACATAAAGGCAAAGAATACGAAATCCAGTAAAATGTATGAAAGATATAGAGGGGTCTTTAAAAGGAAGGCATACAAAGAATTATAAATAGAAGGAACTTTGTTTATGAAAATGCTAGAGGAAGTTCATGAAAAGATAAAGTGTTTGTGCATCAGATTGCTTAATGCTGAGGAGCTCTGTTTAGCTGGGCTGAGTGTGCAAAGGCCTGAGCACTTTCACGCTCACTCTGTAGTGTCAGTGTGTGTGCACTGTGAATGTATAAAGGCGATTCTGCAATGCTGAGAAAAATCTAAACGTACAACCCAACAACATCCATTGCAAATAGCCACCTTATAGAAACATTCACAGGGTGAACTCTATGTGTGATTGTAGCATTTTTCTTAATTGGAAAAAGAATGGAATGATTTGATCACTAGCTAGTTGGGAAATAGGGAGTAATGCTACATCCACGGTTTTGAAATTTTTCAAAGAATTAAGTCCATGTTTAAGAAAATTCTCTGTAGGGCCAGAGATTTAACTCAGTGGTTCCGGTGCCTGTCTTGCAAGCACAAGGACCCAGGTTCAATCCCTGGTTAACCACATACAATCCTGGGTGTGGAGACTCACGCCTAGCAGCAATCAGTACCACATACCACAGTGCTGGGAGTGGTGGCTCACGCCTGTAATCCCAGCACTTGGGAGTTAGAGGCAGGAGGATTGCTGTGACGTGAGTTTGAGGCTGAGCTCAGGGCCAGCCTGAACTACAAAGTGAGACCCTGTCTCAAAAAAAAAAAAAAAAAAAAAAAATTCTCTGTATTGTTAAGCATAGGGATAGTAATGGTAAGATAGTAAGTGCTGATAGGATTTTCCTGAGTTTCTAAGGAAATAACTACTCCTTTATCTTTGCGTGTACAGAGATCTTCCCTTCACTGCCGACCCTCACTCCTGGGGAATAGAAGGGAACTAGGACGGAGAGGAGAGATTTAGGAAAGACTACCACTTTTCAATCTATATTTCTCTCAGATTTCTTAAAATGTGTTTTATAAATTTCAAAAAGTTAATGGAGTTTTATATATTCTATATTTCAGTTCTAAAGTGCAACTTAAAATAATAACTCATAATTATACTATCAATGTACGGTACCCAATGTATGTGTATGTGTATATGTATATAATATATATATATATATATATATATATATATAATTCTCAGTAATATATATCAAAATAAATCCTTGATTAATTAAAGATTTATACTTGAAAATAAAACTATAAATATATTTAAAAGGTTGATTTGGAAGTCTATTAATATAGAGGGAGAGGTAATTATTTTCAAACTATGATGCCAAAGGTAGTAAAGGAAAAGATTACAAGATTTCATTATTTAAATCCCTTCATCTCATTTTCAAATGTCATAGAGGGGGGGAATGGGGTAAAAGAAAATAAAATTTATTTTAAAAATAAATAAAAGTTAAAGAGCAAAAACATAAGTAAATGTTACCCAAAAAATTAAAAAGCAAGTAAAAGGTTTGGAACAAATAATTACAAGATGTGTATAAAACAAAGGGTTAAAAATTTGGCAGCATGATAAGATTCTTGAAGTTTTTTAAAAAAAATTCTCATACCATAAAGAAAAGAACACAAAGGACATCACGGGGAAGTCACAACAGAAGAATTCCACATTTCATTAAAGATATAGAGCTGTGTATAGGCAGGTGGATACATGTGTACAGATTTAGAAAGACATACATGTATATTACATAGTAACGTGTGAAATGAGATGCTTTGCATATCAAAGGACATCACTTTGTTCAGTAACACGGAGTATCAGTAGACTATAAAGAAAAGGGTGCTGCCATAGCATGGGGGGGGGTGTGAGGGAGAAGTAATTTGACACCACATGCCCGAAGAGCAATTTGGCAACAGGTAGTCAGACCTTTAAATGTAAATGCCTCCCTTTAACCCGGCAATTCCATTTCCAGCAATTAAACCTAAGGAAATAATTAAGAATGTGTACAAAGATTTTGCTGAGATGATGTTCATCAAAATATCGTTTCTAAAAGCACACCTAGATTGCTCTGCTTCCTTGCCTGCTGCCAAGGGAGGGGGAACCATGTGGGGCGAGGGAGTCAGTGATTCGGAAGGAGAAAATTAAGCAGGATGCTTCCCAAGGATGACTCCATTAGAAGAGAGAGTTCTGCGCGATTATGGAGTCTTGAGATGCCCTTTAGCAGAACAAGGTATAAAACTTATGCCAGCAGGGGTGACTGGAATCTCAAGGCAGACCTGTTGCTGACTGCTGGCAGGAAATGAACCCTCTGAGTTAGAAACTTCTGACTTTCATGTTATCCATCTTCTATTTGCTCATCCAGCAAATAATTAACTGAGCAACTACTTTTATGCCAGGTGCTGTGTTAAGCACCCAAGAAGAATGGACAGAGAGAAACATACAGAAGATGGATGGCGAACTGATAACAAAGAAGAGAGAGCAAAAGCAGACTGCAAGTCACACGTAAGGTTACCTTGATGTCTGCCCTATGCCTCCACTATCATCCTTCTCAGCTGCTAAAACTGGCAGACTAAGGAACAGCTCAGAGCTCCCTCAAAGAGCAAGAAGATTCTGATGTTATTAGAAGCAAGTGATGATTTTTGATACTTGAAGAACAGGCTGCAGTCTAGGAAAGAAATGGAGTATCAGAGACAAGAAGCTCAGGACAAAGTGAGGACAGGGTTTTAATGAAAGGAGGGAACTGTCAAAAGTAGACACACACTCTGCAACTTGTTGCCATGCGCTCAGCAAAAATGGTGCAGCAGACGCTTTAAGACTCACACATGAGTTGTAACTCAACAGAGATTCCATAGACATTGGTGATCCACAGTGGTGGGTGCTCAGAGATCAATGACCTGAGGAAGGAGAGTGGTAAACCAGAGACCCTTTTCTGGGTCCCCCAACCAGAAAATTGGAGAAGTGAAGACCTGGAGAAATTGGATTATTCTAGAAGGCAACACCTATATTTCTACCCCCTTCTTCCCAGGCTGTATAGATTGGAATCGACCACCAGAAACCCAATGTAAAGGACAGACTAAACTTCCTGTGTGCAACATCTACAAAGTCATAGGAAAGGACAGCAACCGCCTTTTCCTATCCCCACTTCGAATCTAGGGGCAGGTACTACAGAGCTTGCGTCTCAGCCATGAAGCCAGAGGAGCATTCAGAATAGCCTCTGCTATACCAGAGAAAACAACCACCGAGTCCCTGATTGTCCCTCTCCTTCCCACACAGGGACCTCCATCACCCTTCAAGAGCTGAAGACAGGAAGCCCCTTCCCAACAAAAGAGGAAGAAAAAATGGAACTTCTCTAAATGTCCATCCACAGGAGCTGGTTAAGAAAATAAATCATGAGAAAAAATGCAATTATCTTTTTCTTTGCACTCGTCGAAAAGGAGACAGAAGAATATCTTCAGATAAATGGCAGAGTATGCAATGATATATGCAGTACAATCCCACTTTGTGTACAATAACTGCAAAAATGAAATTATATATGCATCAAGGGTCTAGAGGAACCTACAGCAGAGTTGGCTTTGGTGATCACAAGAGGATTTCCATTTTCTTTCTGTTGCCCATTTTTATTTTCTAATGTCAGAAATGTACTTGCACATATGGGGAAATGTATCTAGAAATGAAAAGGCAGAAATGTCACCTACAGATGTGTCAACATTCAGGCCACACAGGACAAGTCAAGCCGAGGGGGAGAAGTGACAAGTGTTGGGGTGGTTTCCAGGTTCCAGAAGCCCTTCCTCCCGCCACCTGCCATGTCCAAGGTGACAGGTGAACTGGGTGGTACTGTCATGAGAGTGACAATGACTTCTACCAAAGGAAAACTCTTTCTCAGAGATGTTACTGGTAGCGGCCACAGAAGAGATCACAGGGGCCAGGGAGCCCTTCCATCCACTCTGAATTTTCATTTTGCTTCTCTTCTCGTTGTTGACTGTCAAGGAAACAACTACTTTCCCAAAGGCTACCAATGTCAGGAACCTGCGTGGTAACAACTTACAGCAAACACCAACACCTGTGGTGAGCACACTTGTGGTGAGCCCTGGGTTCCACGAGCACAGTGCCTCCAAAAATCTGGTTCACTGGCTGCAGCCACAGAACCATGCGACACATGTGGACCAATGGTCACTCCCTGTTATGCGCTGAGCTGTGCCAGCCCTGACATATCACTTAGCCCTTAAAAGGAAAACTGGCAGTGCCATTTCTCAGTGTGGAAACTGAGCTGGGAGATGACCTCAGTCACCCTACATCTAAGGCTCTTGATGCTCAGAAATGCTAAAAATATGCTTTTCCTATCTCAGGGATTTATATTCTTACAAATGATCCTTTCCCAAGAGCAGAGCCCTCCAACATTGTTCTGCTGTCTCCAAAATCCCTGTTGGCCTAAAACAGAGGGGTATAAATTTCAAAGGAAATGCCCGCCTCCCAAAAGGCCATCCCATAACACAGTGGCCCGCAGCCAACTATGACTCATGCCCCATGGCATCTGCTCCTGGATGTCTCTCTGGCCCCTTCATCACACTCCATATGCTGGGTTACCACTCTTCCTCTATGGGCTGTTTCTCTCCCGGCACCCACTGCTGTTGATCAGTGGTCCCCGTGGTACCTTCATTGACTTCTAACCCATGAAGAAGGAATGCTTGTGCGCCTCCAGGGAACTCTGAACAGTGTACAAACTCGGCATGCAGAAAATGGCCAACAACCCTGATAGCTGGAGCTTCTCCCAGTGTGTTACTGAAACTGCACCTCTTGGTCAAGAACATGCACACATTCTTTGGGAAGACAGTGAGATGTAGCTCAGGGGCAAAACACATGCCTAGCAAGTGCAAGGCCCTGGGTTCCAGCCTCAGCACTTCAAGCCTGTAGAAAAGAGCATAAAACTATCAATTTTCAGTGGGCAGAAAGCATAGGTGGGTACCACCTCGGGTTGGCTTCAACAATGCTAGTTCAGAGAATCTACCTTGTAGACTAGAAAACCACACCCATATGTGAGCAGATACCACAAAGATGGCCAAGGGAGAAGCCCAGGATGCGATGGTTCCAGGTCACCAAAAAGCTTTCTCTAGAAAGCACTGGCTGGCTGGCTCATCAAGTGTGTCAAACCTAAATTCAGGAGCTAAATAATGGTTTCCCAAGGATTTTTTTTTTTCAATCCAACATCCTTAGGCATACTAGCGCCATGTAAAAAGATAAAGGGATGGAACAATGGTGACAACTACAACAATGTGCACTGAATACTATTCTAGGTGCCTTTCCTTAATTCTCACCACTCTGTAAGATAAATTTACCATTATGATACCCATTTTATTGATGAGGAAACTGATAAGTAACTTTCCTAATATCTTACTTCTGACAATGGGTACGGCCTGAACTGAACCCCAGAACTCTGGTCACTGTGCATTTAACAGTGACACGCAGGCCACCCTCCAGCTGAGGAACCAAGTGGCAGGAAAGGCTGAGAAGACGAAGTTACCTGAACTCTTCCTTCGGTTCCCATGAATCCCTCAGTCACACGGATATTCCACCTACAGCCATGACTACATGATCACTGAGAGTCTACTACGCCACCCAATGACGATCTCAAAGACTACACAGGCCTCCCATCAAAATCCTAGTGCAGAATTCAGGCGTGGTGGGGCATACCTATGATCCCAGCACACTGGAGGCTGAAGTAGGAGGACTGCTATGAATCCCTGGCCTGCCCGGGTTACAAAGTGAGTTCAAAGCTAACCTAAACTCCATAGCAAGACTCTGTTTCAAAACAACGACAACAACAAACCCTAGTGCAGAGTCTACTGCTAGGAATACACTGGTAACAAAGGAGACGGCATGACCAGGGACGGTGAAAGGGCAGCTGGACTCAGAACCACCAGTCTTTTATAATCCAAGTGTGACAGAGCTATCCAGGGGCAGACAGGCAGAGTGCAGCAGGCAGCAGCCCTCACAGCCTTCCAAGGGTGCACTTGTGCATGCGTTTCCTGAACTCTGATGAGACACACAATGCCCTCTGTGCTAAGTCTTAGACCCACTCAGGTGCCAGGTCCAGCCAAAGGGAAGAGAGGTGTGTGCACTCTGCCAGTCCTCCCTCCCCCATGCTGGGCCTGTGAGAGGGCCATCCTGATGATCTAAAGGCCACAAGCATGCGTCTCCAATCATGCCAGAGAGCGAGGAGAAGTAGAGACACATTCTGCCTTGGCCTTTGACCTTTGGCTCTCGCTTCCCTCCTTCCAGCATTTTTTTTGAAGAAAGAGTTTATATTTTCAAAGGGCTGCCTTGTCTTCTTCGCACATTTTCCTGAAATGATGTAAAGAGGCAACTTGATTCAAAACACTATAATGCCGGAAAATCCAGGCGCTCTGAATGAGCCCGGCTGTTAGTCTATAATCACTCCAACGTCTGAAATGCCCAGATCACATATGCTTCGGAGGCTGCCACTAACAATATGTTATTGATGCCATTTTAAGCAACTGCCAGCCAGCATCACAAAGTGCAGCTCCTCCTTGGCAGAGGTGCGCTTGCCCGCCAAGCATCCCCACTCGCCCTCTCCGTGTGTGGGAGCCCAGCATCGCCGCATTCCTGCCAGGGGCCAGGGGATGGCAACACCGAATGTAAACATTTACTCCCAGACGACAAGGAGAAGTCTGCCGTGTCAAGCTTCGGTTCGGGCCTCACAATAAAGCCTTTGTCTCTGGAAATGGCGAGGGGTGAGCATTTCCCTCCCACCTAGTCGACAGGAGGGACAGTAGTTTAGCCTAAACCAAATTTTTTTTAAAAAATTTCTTTTAAAGCAACACATACATCGCTGCAGAAAGTGAACGGGGCTGGTGAAAGAATATGACTGGGTATGGTTTTCTTTCTTTTTTTTTTTTTTAGAAGTTGCATCTTTCAATTCACTTTGCGAGCTTTTACAACACAGAAGCCTATGAAGCCAAGTGGGGTTTCTTCCGAGAAAGGGGGAAAGAGAGGATAGTCACAGGGTTCTGGGCCACGATCAGAGACTGCAGCCACACTGTAGGGATGAGCACGGCTTCCTCCTGGAAGGGTAACACGAGATAGTCTCCTAGCCATTCTGCAACTGCCTTAGAAGTATTATGCTGTTACAGATTTCAAAAGGTTAGCTTCAATGAACCTGACATCAGTATAACCCAAAATAACCCATTCAGGAGAAAAGTAAGAAATAATTGCTGTTTTCTCTTTCTTCCCCTCCGCTATATTGCTATAATGATTTTGCATAACAGATTGAACAAAGTGCTGTTGTGACAGGTGGTAGAATTCAGCTAGTAAGCACCGAGACAGGGTTCAATTTAGTTTGTGAATCCTTTAATTGTTGTGCAGCTAATTAAAGAAGGTTCTTTACACTCGCAAGTGTTTACCGTTGCTAGTATGCATACATGAAAAATTAAATTGTGCCTTCAAGGGCTGAGAACTATAGAAAAATCATAGCTGAGGCTGCAACATGCTTACCAGCTCAAAATAGCTGCTTTTCACAATTGGAATTTGTAAAACTTTTTGCTAAGCAAATATAGAGCTAATTAGAAGTGTTCGTTGGACCAATTAACATTTAAATAAATAAGCCATATTGCACATTTCACAGTCTTTATTTAATGATGCTTCTAACTCTTTGGAAAGATTCTCTTAAGTACAAATAAGTTGTCATAAAAATGAAAGATAAAAATAACCCCATAACAGTATATGCTATTTTTTTCCTTTTGCCTTGAAGTCCTTTACGAAAACTCTGCACCTATTATTGAAGAAGAAAGAAAAGCAAAACAACACACCTACCACCCACAAATGTAGCTCTTCCTTTCATCTTCTCTAGTTACCTTTCCCCCTCTTTGAATAGAAACAGAAAAGCATATTTTATTACTATTTAAATTGTTATGATAATTCTGTTTACTTACCGTTTTTACTCCACGATAGAAAAATCTGTTTCAGAAAATCCCGCTTTAATCTGAGAACATGCGTAAGCAAAGCGAGGATGGAAAGGGAGGCCAAAAGCAGCCGAGCTTGGGGGCTGCGGGGAGGAACAGTTGGGGAGTCCCTCCACGTGCTCATGGCCAGGGCGGACTCCGGGGTTCTGGGCCCACTTTGGGCAGGCACGTTGGTTCATAGTGGATGCCAGAGGGACCCGGGACAAGGGGCCTCGTCTGAATCTGAAATCTTTCTCTCCGATTCGTAAAGGATCAGGATACAAGACCAACAGAACAGAAGAGACGACCCAGGAGAACCCCAGGTAGGAGGTACGTGCAGCACACATTCGGCAAAGCTACAAAACCAATAGAGGAGGAAGGTCTCCTTCCTCTCCCTCCTCCTCCTCCTCCTCCTTTTCCTCCTCCTCCTCTTCTTCTTCTTCTTCTCCTTCTTCTGCTTCTTTCTTTCTTCAGTAAATGATGCGGAGGCAACTGGATTTTCATAAGCTAATCATCACCTCAGATCTCATATACAAAAGACACTCCATATATCTAACTGTAGGAGAAAAAATTACAAAACTTCTAAAAGAGAATATAGGAAGAAAATCAGAGGACATACTACAACGTAGTTTTTAATATATGATACCGGAAGCACAGCCCACAAAAGAGAAAGTGATGGGGCCAGGGAGTTAGCTCAGTGGTTCCATTGCCTGTTTTGCAAGCGCAAGGGCCAGGGTTCAATTCCCCAGCAACCACATACTCTACTGGGCGTGGAGACTCACGCCCAGCAGCAACCAGTACCACATACCACAGTGCCAGGCGTGGTGGCTCATGGCTGTAATCCCAGCACTCGGGAGGCTGAAGCAGGAGGATTGCTGTGATGTGAGTTTGAGGCTGAGCTCAGGGCCAGCCTGAACTACAAAGTGAGAGACTGCCTCAAAAAAAAAAAAAACAAAAAAACAAAAAACCTCATATGTAAGCTATATAAAGAACCCTCAAAACTCAACAATCAAATGATAATAGGAGTAAAAGTAATATAATCAATAAACAGAAGAGATATGGTGAGACATTTCACCAAAAAGAATATATGGACAGCAAAGAAACATATGAAAAGATATTTCACATAATGATACATCGAGGAGGTTCCAGCAAACACCATCATGGTACACTTCTCCCACACCTGATAGGACCACTGCAATAGAGTAGCTCAAATAAAGGAGAGTGACAACCTCTGTGGTACTGAATCACACATACATTGCTGGTACAACTGTAAAATGCAACAGTCACTCTGAAAAATTTAGACAGTTGTTTGAAGAAGCCAAACATGCTTGCTCTATGACCCAACAGTGTTACTTCTGAAGAGTCCTCTTAGAGAAACAAAAACTTCTGTCTGTGGAGAAACCGATACATGGAAGCTCTGCTTATAACAGGCAAAAGTGAGAAAGATATAAAAACATCTCACAAGGAGTGCATAGCTATAGGAGCTGTGGTACATCCATTCCACAGAGCAGTCATCACCCATAAAAGGGAACAGACTGGGAATTCATGCAGCAACTAGAGTGACCTTAAGGGCATTGTGCTGAATTTAAAAAGTAAGTGTTGGACATGAGACACTGTCTGATTCCATTTATAGACATTCTCAGACTGATAAAATCCTAGCAGAGGTGCGGAATAGTAGTCACCAGGGACCATGCATGGTGGGACCAGAAGTGGAACTGGAAGTGGACAGGATAGGACAGGGCAGGTGGGTGGGGCCTCTGTGCTGCCTCTTAGCTGAGGTGATGGTTACAGCTCAACAGAAATGATAAAACAATAGTGAGCTGGCCAGGTGCGTTGGAACAAGGCCAGCACCCTGATTTTGATATCCAACTCTGGTTCCGAAAGATGCAAGCAATGAGGACACCGGATAAAGAGGTCCAAGGACATCTTTGCAACATTCTGAAAATCTGTACTTTAAAATAAAAAGTTACAAAGAAAACTAAAGAATTAATTTTTTTAATCACATGCCATTTCCTGCTTATATTTTCCAACATCCTAGACCTGGTCTGTTTTGTAAGCTCCAGAGTCCAAGCCAGTCAACCATTTGCTTCCTTTTCTCCTTTAGGTCTTCCCCTCCCTCCTCCCTCCTTATTTCTGAACACTGTACCCTCTTGTAAATGTGATGATCTTCCCAGACCCTCTTCCCCAAGTTCTAATACCTTGTAATCACTAAAAAGTCTTATTGTTGGATTTTGGCTTCCAGTTTTGATACCAAATTAACAAAAGCCAAATTGAAATAAATGAAGCAGATTAGTAAAGAATACATAGAATACCAAAACCTAAGAGATGTGTGGCTATAACAACTTGAAATAAAGAATCAGAAAGCATTTTTTTTTTTTGCTTTGTTTGGTTGTTGTTGTTTGGTTTAGTGATGCTTTGTGTGTTTGTTTACTTTTGCCGTGAGGTACTATAGATTTATGTAAAGTTAAAAGAAATATACAGAGAACTCTTATATATCCTTCATGTACTTTCTCCCAAGGGAACATGCATAAAAATGTGCATAAGGATACAGTACCACAATCAGAAAACTGACATTGACATAACTTACCAACTATGTTCAGATATTGCCAGTCTAGTAGTGTGGTGTGGTGTGTGTGTGCGTAGTTAGTTCTTTGAACTTTTATCACATGTACTTTTGTTTGCCAAACAGACTAGACATAAGGCTAGCGGGGGAGTCCCCAAGCCAGCAAGGATTTTTCTTTCCAGTAAAATTCTCCCACTTAAAATTCAACATGTTGATTAAGACACTGTGAACATCATGTGCTGATGAATTACGAGATTCAGGAGGCAAACTCAGGGACAGGCACAGTCCCTTCTTATCAGCAGTCATAAACCACAGCTGTCAGTCAGCTCTTCATTATCCACACCTACAGTCCGCATTCTGACAAGTAATAAATGCTCATGTATTTACCCTTTGAGACTTGAGGGGTCACAAGGCAACTAGGGTTTTGGGTTCTGACAATTTGTGTGAGAAGCAACCTTGCAGGAAGGCAGAGCACCTGCTGGCAGAAGAGCCAGAATGCTGTTTAAAACATAGCCCTCAAGGAGCTGGGATGCAGCTCAATGGTGGAGCATTGCTTAGCATGCATATAAGTCCTTGAGCAACGACCCCAATACTGAAAGAAGAAAATTTGAAAAAGGAAGACAGAAAGCCTTTGTATATCAAAGCAGGGCTCCTCCTCACCACTGGACCCACTTCCACACTCTTCCCTGGGTGGGCTGTCTGACACTTAACAGATCTGCATCATGCTTTTGGGTGAAAGGTGGATGGAGGACAGAAATCTGCAGATATTGCCAGCAGTAAAAGTAAATCACAAAGTTCTAGAGTTTCAAAGAAACCCCAAAAATATGCCAACATTGACGTTTCCCTCCAAACTTATTATTTCCAAGCTCCTAAGTCATGAGAACTCACAGAAATCTACCAGTCTCTTCTAAGGTCAAATTAACCTTCTAGACAGGGATGGCAGAACTGCCTTGTGTACTTTTGCATTACTAAAGACTGGCTTCTCTTCTAGCTGATGTTGTTTGTTTGGTGGAAAGTAGTTTCTTTAATCTGTAATAACGTAGGCAGAGCAGAGGAGATTTTTAAGGTAACGCAGCCACTAGGTATACAGTATACGATAGATATATGATACTGCTGTATATATTTGTCAAAACCCATAGACTGCATCCCAAGAGAGACCCCGAATGGAGACTACAAATTTGGAGTGATAAAGACAAATCAGTGTAGACTCGTCAGTTCCAGCAATCGTACTTATGTGCTGGGTGATACTGAGAGATAGTGACCATGTGTGAATAGGGGTATATGGGACATCTAGTCAGTTCGGTCAGTGGAGCTAAAATTGCTTCTACAAAACCAAATTTATTCATTTAAAAAAATCAAAATGCAAAAGTCTAGATGATCTACTTATCAGACATCTTACTTTCCAAATCTTAATTTGCATTAGAACAATTTTTTTAAAAAAGTCCTGATGAAACTAAAATGATGGGGAGAAGTGGACTTTTTACTGTCCATAAAACAGAAAAATACAGAGAGGGGCAGGACTCTTCAGGATGCTTTTCATCATGGCAGAAGCAGCTTACTGCACAAAAGAACATGGAGCTAAACCCCAATCACCAGTATCCTTCAGAGAGAAACACCTGAATTCTCCCCAGCAAAGCGTTCTGATGGTCTCCTTGGGCAGACAAGGTTCAGGTCAACCTGGCCATTTTCTCTCAGGATGACCCTCTCTCAACAAGTCACTGTGATACATTCAAACTACATCGAACAGCAGGACTGGATTCTAACCCGAAGCCCCGCCCATCACTCAGACCGAATGTGCATCATGGGGGTTTACTGCAGCTGCTGCCAACTGAAACAAACAAAACCAAAAATCACCATTTCTATATTTTAGTTAGTCCCTGTTCCCTTTATGGTATCCAAGGTGACAGTGTATTTCTTAGAATACATTATGGTAGAGTCAAAAAGCAAACAGGTCCTACGTTTGCTCTTTTTTATCATTTTATTAATATTGCACTTCAGATTACATGCTAATTGGCCATGACTGTTTCACTTCAAGTGGATTTTTTTCCCTTCTACATTCAGCAGAAACCCCAGGACTAGAAACCCATCTGGTACAACACCGTGATGTGCACCTGAGTTAGTGCAAATAATAATGGCACTGGTGGCCAGAGTCTCAAGCACCAAGCCCCAGTCGCTGAGCAAGAGCTGTCCTTACTTCCGGGAACATCAGAGAGGCCGAGCTGAGATGGAACCAGATGCATGAAACTCAAAATCCAGAGCCTTCTCCAAGCACACAGCAACCCTTTTCATGAGTGATGATTTTCTCTTGGGAAAACAAGGCTGATCTGAGACAGGGAAGCAACTTTTCACATGTAAGTTCCAGCCTGTACCATCTCCAGGCAGAGCAAGCACTTGCTGCCACCAGACATGGAAGGAGGAGGCATCCCGTTCTTTCTCTTGATAGGATGGATGTGGTGGGGACAGGGGGCAGGGACGCTGAAGAGGAAAGTTTCTCTGGTGCAGTGGAGCTGACATAAAAGGTACACCTGGCCCAGTCACCCACCTGGATGGGGGGGTAAGTAGGAAGGTAGCAGAGAGACAGAGGTAAGAGAAGGCTGTTTAAGGAAATGAGCAATTGCAAATGCAAATCTACTAATTATATACCCTTACACCTATCGTCCTTAGACACTTAACTACCCATTTGCACACACAATTACCCAATTTGCACAAGTTTGTAATGGATACATAGGCAATAGGTGGGCACATCTATTGGACTGGCTTCAGAAAATATAAGTAATCCTCTAAATTAAAAGGGAGGAAGCTATTTTAAAGAAAAGTCTTGGACCACCAAGGAGGATGACTGCTAAGGTGTCCTGTGTGTCAAAGCCTTGGTGGTGAGCTTAGTGCCCTCCTGTACCAATCTCCAGTAGGGGTGAGTTGACTGGCTGGTCTGATGGAGCAGGGGCACATTTCCCACCCCCTGCCCCCACTCGTCCATCAGATTCTCACCCAAGCTCCACCTCTGAGCCACAGCCACACTCCGGCCTCGTGCTTTGCATCTGTTTTCTCGCCATCTCCTCTACCACTGCTCTGTCCAGGACTCCACTCTGCCCACATGACCCTTAAGCACCTTACATAACAGCTACTCATTGCTTTGCAGATAGAGACTAGAATCCTTACCACAGCCACAAGGTCAACCAAATATCATAGCAACCTGTCTCTCCTGCCTTCCTCACACCTTCCCCTTACTTTCTACCTCTAGTCTCATTACCCATCCCCTCTTACTCACTAAGTTCCCTCCACCACAGGGCCTTTGCACTTGCTGTCCCTCCCACCTGGAATTCACCTCCCCATGCTGTACTATGATCAAGATTGCTGGAACTGCCCCTGTGCTAAGTTCTAGTCTCTTACCAGGGGCTCTGCAAGCTCCAAGCACCTCTCCTTAAGGCAAGCATCAGAGTCGTGCTTTTTCATTTGTTAGTGTGATTTTTCTGATGAAATCGGTCCTGTGATTCTAAGCTCTATGCAAGAATCAGCTCCATATTTGCTCATTACCGTGTCTCAGTGCGCAGCAGTCTTTGGAATGGATGCGTTAATGAGTGAGCACACGAGTGAGTGAATGTATCGGCAGTCTTGATGTAGTTGCTTGTGCTTAGAAGTTATCCAAGTAAACATCTTCTTCCTTAACAAGTAAGATGTGAACAGGAAGCTCAAGGAGAAAAAGGAGTTTTGGGGACACATAGATGGTGGACAGATGAGTGACAGGAGGACCCTTGGGGTGTACTTCTACACTGTTCTCATTACTCCAACCTAAGACCAATACAACTTCCTTGTTCAAACTGCTGCCCCCAGACACAGCTCCACATAGGAGGTGTCACATACATTCACCAATCAGATAAATGAATTCATGCTCCCCTAGGCATACACTGTAAGCAGATAATACAAAAGTCATTTGCAAAGTGCTACTGAGTATTTAGCAGGCATATAGTCTCACACAGCCACTGCAGTGGTTTTATTTGAAGTTACCAAGCAATTTAAAAATTAAATGAGCATGCACCCTGTCATATTTTGATCTAACTATGCACTAATTTTCAGGACAGAGAAAAAAACAGTTAATTACTATTTTGTACCATGGTCCTTTCCTTCCTTCCTTCTACTGTAATGTAATGTAGTCAAATAAAGAAGTTACTCTAGTGCAATTTTCATCTCTAGAAATAAAATAGCACTTACAACGCTTTGTTTGGGATTGTAATTGTAGCTCACTTAAGAGTAGTTATCTGATGTCCTTGTAGGAACAGAGATGTCTTAAAGAAACTGGAAATCATACAGAAAGCCAGAGAGCTAGTTAGGAAAAGCACATCCTGGGTGCCCTGATGAAGCCAGGGCATTCAGGATCCAGTAGCAGCAAGTGACCACATAATCACAGCTGGTAATGACTGCTGAGCCAAGTTCAGGGCATGAATTTTGTGTCTCAAGCTTCCCCACCCTTCCTCGCTACCCTCAACATGCTGCCTTCCATTGTCAGAACATAAGCACGGACTTCATAGGGCCAGATCCTGTGGTCTCCTTAATGAAATCCCTGTGGCAGCCACTCCCACCCTTCTTTTGTATTTTAGATTCAACCACAAAGTCTTTCTGTCCCCACCTCCCTGCCCCAGTGGATTTGTGGTTTCCTTCTGCTTTCCCTTCAAGTTCTTGATGACACCCGTTGGAGCTTAGGGCTCGGCAAGGGAACCCTTGAATTTCCAGGAGTGAAGCCCACCAGGGTAGTGAAAGTGGAGACCGCGCCCTCCTCCTTGCCAAGTCAGGAAGGCCCGGGAAAGCCAAGCCCCTCTCCTTGCCTCCCCAGTCTCCTCCAGCAGCTGAGAAACACAGATGGTGTGGAATCCACATATACTTGCTCTCTCTTTCCCAGTGTAACATTTTTGGGGGAAATCCTTAACCAAAGTATAAGCTAACGGGAGAACATAGGATGTATAAGATGTGCCACCTCCGCTAAGTAAATCACCAATTGTAAGTTTTAAGGTTGCAGCACTGGAAATAAGAGGGACTTTATATTTATTCCAAGGCAGCCAGTGGAGGGGGTGACAGAGAGTTGCAGTCTGATCCAGGAAAAGTTCGGTCGAAGCTTCTATTATGAAGTGACTTTGGGTTTCTTTTCTGCCTTTCTCTGCCTGTGCTGGATCACCCCCAGGCTGCCTTGGGTTTTGCTGTGCTTTACAGCTCAGCTGTGAGCACAAGGTGCATGTGAACCAAGGCAGCTGCAAGAGGGCCCTCGGGGAACAGGTGAAGGATGTCACATAGCCACACTTTGGGCTTTGGATCAAAGATGCAAACTCCCAAACCCCATGTTTTGAAATTCCTCAGCAGAGTAACAGTAGCAATGAAGCCACGGGGAACCCAGGACATGGGCTTTTCTTCAACACCCACCTGCCCAGCTTCCAACTGCAGGAATGGCTGGAGGATTCCCAGCCCCCAGCCTGAGCTTCTCTGCAGGAAAAAATTTGCTCCCTAGTGAATACACATCAACCCACCAGTGTTCAAGGGCACACAACACCTGGCATTCTAAAGCGCTCTGTTAAGAAGACTCATGAAGCTCACAAGTGAGAATTTCTGTTTAGTCTGACATCAGAATGGATGCTCCCAGGGACCCCACCTGGGCTCCAGCATCCCCATGGGTGCTAAGGATGGGCTGAGGATAAGCCAGGTGGGTAGTCCAGGCAGAGTTCTCTTATATCTTGATTGGATTCCTCCAGAAAGCACACAGACCTGCTTGTTTCCCAACCTGCCCATGGGGACCTATGGCTTTACATTGAGTCTTTCTAAGTCTTCCTGGTGGGTTTAGGGAAAGCAACCTCTGCCCTTGGCTTCACCACAGGATGCGGGGCTCCCTGTCAGTGGGTCTGGCTGGTGAGGTGGTTGACACCACGGGGAGACAGGGCAGGCTGGGTCCTGGCCTCGGCCCCTGGAGGCTGCCCTTCAGAGAACTGAGCCCCAGTGTTCTACTCTCGCACTGCAAGTCCTGCACAGCTACCAGCCACCCCTGACCCAAGAGAGTTTCACTTCAAACCCAGTGCTCCCTCTGACTCAGGCCTCCTTTCTTCTCATCCAGCTCTTTTTCAGCATGAGAGCTTATTAAAAGCAAAAACAGTCCCTCAGATGTTTTATGTTATAACTTCCAGCCTACACTAAGGACAATTGAACTAAAGATCAAGGTAAAGTAAAAAGGCAGATTAGCAGGATTCTCTCCTTTTTCAGCTCAGACCTGCTCAGCCCAGCTGTAGGCAGCAGAGCATGCTGGCCTGGAGTTCGGTGAGTGGCCTCTTCACACCAGTGTGGGAGATGTCAGAGAAGGACCCTTCCATCTCAGGAGAGGGGGCGGTATCCATGAGGGAGCTGAAATCCCAGCAGCTGATAGGGAAATCTTAGGAAAAACCTAACTGAGCAGCATGCCAAGGGGAGGCCTGGCCAACCTTCATTTCTCTCTAATTCTGCTGGAAACTTCTTTTTTGAGAGACCTTTATAACTCAACTTGGAAAATGTCATGGTGATGCACTCAGCTCCCAGGTGGTCCTGGAAAAGGGAGAGCCAGAGGAGACCACGGCAACTACCTGGCACCTGCGTGTGCCAACAAGAGCCCAGTGGGCAGCATAGAAATGAGCGGCAGTGGAGGTTTCCTGAGTTGCTTGGCTCAGCCCTGACTGGAAATTTCCCACTGATGAGGAAGACAAAGAGGTCTGTGATACACATCGACCTGTCACTATTTCTGTGAGTAAATTATGACTCACCTGTACTAGACAGGTAAGAGACTCCTGAGCTGGGGAGTGTGAACAAGACTTTTAAAAATTAAAATGAAAACATGGGACCATGCATCGTGGATAAAAATTAATTTTCTTTATAAAGACTGTGTACCTAGAATATAAGAGAGAAGCAAGGTGCCCACTCATGGTTACTAAATATGGCAGGGACCCTGAAATCAACCCCAAGGAAAGTTTTCCCCAAACATCTCACCCCCAGAAGTACCTCAACAAAAGAGGGGCCTTCTGAAAGCTTCCTTTAAGAGGAAGACCTGTGAAAACCAGTCCTGTCCCTGGAAACTGTAATGTCTGGTCCAGGGAACAGGTATAGTATGCAAGTCCTTATGTGATATGGTCCCACACCCAGCAATGAGCCATGGGGGCCTCTCAAGGGAGGACTCTTAGTTCATGGAGGGAGGAGCCTGGCGCATCAAGACAGGTGAAGTGTGGGGATTCTTCTTTTCCCAAGGACTCCAAGCCCTGAGACCTGTCAAAGGGGTGACCTCTACTTGGAAAGGGAGAGTTCCAGAGAGCAGACTCCCAACATGTCAGGGGTTCACCCTACTTAAACATCTACTCACTAGCTGTCTGGGTGAAGTCAAGAAAGGCCCAGAACAAGATGTTGAGGCTGGAATGGAAGTGAAATTCATAAAAGAGTCTCTGCCCACTGGCTACTATGATTAATCAGAGGAAAGAAGCTTTCCCCTACACCCCAAACATAGAGTTATGCTCGTCTCGGATCACCCCTCTCAGCTCCCTCAACACCTCCACCACAAAAGCTTAAACCGTTACACTGGATTGCTCTTGAGCAGTGACGGCAAACCTTTTGGAGCTTTCAATGGTAACAAATAGCTGGCTATGGCACGCGTGCCATAGGTTTGCCATCCCTGCCCTAGAAGAGTCCCCAAAATGGAGAAGTTGAAACAGCTGACCAGGCACAGGAGTGAGGAAGCTTCCCAGAGAAGCCCACAGGGCTTTTGTCCTCACAGACCCACAAAAACCCAGAGCTTGCAACCAGACACCATGGTACGGAAATCACACCTCCAAGTGATCACGTGGGCTTAAACAATAGGCATTCCAGGCATGACAGCATGACTAGATAGGCAGGACATTCCTAGCAAAGCTCCCAGCAGGTACCCTGAGGACACCTGTGTGACCAGACTGAGCATTCACAATTGGAGGAAAACCTAGTTTGATTTAGAAAAGTCATATGACCTTTCCCCACCCCAGCGGTGGTAAGGAAATCCCATACCTAGACTCCCTCAGGTCCCTGGGCAGATGTGTGGGGGAGAGGATGGGAGGACCTGTTGGCACCTCTGTCTTCATTCAGGTTGAACAAGAAAAGTCATCATTGGCTCTACTTCAGTTCCTGGAAAATACTATAGACATTTCCCTGTTCTCATTTCTCC
The DNA here is from genome assembly GCA_004026965.1 of Petromus typicus. Classification (NCBI taxonomy): domain Eukaryota; kingdom Metazoa; phylum Chordata; class Mammalia; order Rodentia; family Petromuridae; genus Petromus; species Petromus typicus. The sequence continues at coordinate 169,046 of PVIR01000069.1, read as the reverse complement.
ACTCCTGAGTTTCACGGTATCCACTTCCGGGCCAAGTCAGCAACACTTGCAGGCCTCAGAATCTGGGAGTGACAGGGGAATGGGCAGAGGAAGAGCACCCCTAAGAGGCCCAACCGACAGAACTCATCACCCACTGGCACCCTCTAAGCCTCAAAGCACTGGGCCCAGACTAGAAGCAGCAGGCTTCCAGAATCTTCTCCACCCCCGACCTGGCCGCGCCCTCCCCCCCAACACTGGAGCCACAGGGCTTGGCCCTGATGCCCAAGGTGGCCAGAGGAGTGGTATCCACAGCGTGTGTGCGGTGGAGAGGGCAGTGCCCCTGGAGACAGCCCACACATCCCAGGAGCCATTAGTGTCGGCAGCTTCTCTGCGAACAGGGATTAGCAACAGAGCAACAAACGTCCCTTTCTGTGGAGCGTTTGACCTTATCTCGAGTGTGTCATCAGCTTCGAGAGTCATGGCTTATGTCAGTGTGGGTGAAAAACGGCCTCCACGGCTTCCAAATTGGGATCGCTCTGCTCTCAGCAGCAGATGCAACCCAAGCCCGTGGTAAGTGGTAATAAATGGTTTGGAAACAGGCGGTGTGTCCCTCACGGCCGCCAACCACAGGAGGGCAGGTTCCGGGCAGCTCTAAAGCATTGCCTCACACTTGCCTCACTGAACAGAGTCTTCTGGGCCTGGCCTGTCATCCTCAGGGTAGCAGGGAGTCACAGACAGAGACTGTCCTGAGCAGGGAAGGGAGCACAGGCAGGCCACCACTTGCACTGCACCATGATGGACTCGCTGAGAGGCTCTGCTTCCCCTGAGCACAAATGAGCTGCCTCCAGCACGCCCACAGTGTGGCACTCATCTCCGTCCCACACCCGGGCTGCCCTCCGGGTCCCTGAGAGTCCCAACCACATGGCACTGGGGTCTCAGCATGGAGACTAAGGCTTCGACCTACACAAAAGCTCCTCCCCAACCAGCACCTCCTTCCCTGCTGCCACAGACACCTCAGTTCCACTCGGGACAGACCGACTCTGACTTCCACGCTGCTTTCCCTATCTGAATCTTAAACACAGGAGTGTCACCATGTCACCTGCAAAACATGGCACACACCACGGGCCTATAGATAGGCTCTGTCGCTGTGTTCTACGACAGACGTGTTCTGTGAGATTCAGGATCAATTTCCAAGTTTCTTCCACCAAAAACCGGCTTGTGAGAAGAAAGTAAATACCTAATCCTTGTTGTCCTGTCTGTATACCAGGCACTGCTCCTAGGTCCGCAGATTTTCGTGTAGGCAAATGTGATAAGGACCGATGGGTGTCAAGAGAGACAACAGACAGGATGGGAAGGTATTCAAACCGAGAGGTGACAACACTGTCAGAAGCATCACAGATCCCAGAAGGGAAGGTGGTGAGGCCATTTTTCATCTGGGTAGTGAAGAATGAATAGGAGTTCTCTGGGTTGGGGTGGAGTAGAAAGAATACAGAGCTGATTTTCTAAGAGAAAAAAAAAATAGCATGTCAAAAAGCTAGGAAAAGTAAAGGACCACATGTACCGGTAACTTGGGAAACGTGAAAGGCTTTGCAAAGAGATGACAGAGGAAGGAAAGGGCTGGAGGAGGGAAGAACACCCTGTGAGACAAAACTGGGAGGCCTCAGATGCAAGGCCAGCTGGGAACACAGAGTTCTGGGCCACCTTTTCACTTTTCCTTTAAATCTAGGTCTAAATAGGAAGCAGAACAGGGGACAGTTCCAAGATCTGCAGAAACAGCTTGCCATTTCCGGGGCCTGGTGCATGGAGTTCCTTTGGACAGCCCCACCGGGGTCGCACGAAGCTCATGCACAGCTAGGACCCAGGAGTAACAAGCCAGGGGTCCCAGGGCAGTGCCCACACTGGGTTCCGGAGACAGGGCAGGTTCACAATGCAGACAGAATTTTATCCGGGCCCGAACATGAGTCTGGAAAGTCAGATGGAAGCAGGTGGCATCATCCTGGCAGAAAGAACAACCGAAGCCAAGGCAGAGGGGTGGACAAGTGTGGCTGCTCATAGCAGGGAGAAGGCAGCTGGTCAAGGAGGGTCTGTAAGGGGCTTGAGGAAGTTCTGGAGCAGAAAGGGCCTGGAGTGCACACCCAGTGATCAGGGCTTGGCCTTGGGCTTAAGAGGAGCCACTTTAAGAATCTGAAACAGCTGGTGGGGGCATTGAGGAAGGTAATGATGAGAGCACATGGGTAGAAAGTAAAGGCTGATGGGGAGGAACCCTGCCCTGGACCCAAGTCATGGCCAGGGTACCAAAAGTGAGAAACACCCACAAAGCACCTGACAGGATGAGGTAGCTTCCCTGGAGTCCTCACTGCCTCCCAGGGCAGCTGTCCCAGGCAGCCTCCTCTGTCCCCACAACACACTCTGACCCCTGCCCAGCTCACTGCTTCCTTTGACCTCTGGGGAGTCCCCACACAGACTCCTGCCTCTCTTCCCTCCTCCCGGGGCTGGTCCTGCTCTTTACAAGGCCCTTTCTTCTCTCTCCTCCCTCCAGCTGGGAGCCACTTCCACATCCCTACACAAGGCTGCAGCTTCTCCATCTCCATAAATTTCAGCTTCCTGTGCCTGAGGGTCCCACAGCACCAAGGCCAGGCCTGGCTTGGGACAACACTCCCTCAGCAAAGTACTGGAGCTCTATAGGGGAAGGGTCCCTGGGAGACCTGGGCCTCGTCCTGCTGGTGACCACCATACACTAGCACAGCACGTCTACCCTATCTACCCTCGATCGATATCCTGTGAATGCAAGAAGGGAGGGAGTCGCAGGAGTGCATGTGACCAGGCTGAGCTGCTACTCTTTCTCAGTGCTGGCCCCCTAGATGAGGCAGAACATTGCTGAAGCCAGGTACCGATCCCCCATCTTGAGGAAGAAGGAACACACCTGTGAAGCTCACTACCATTCATGGCTTTCAGGAGGGCGAACTGCATTTCATCTCAGAAGCACAGAGTGGTTCCTGACTGGTGTCTGATAAATGACAACTTCTTGCACTAAATTTCTTCCACGTAGTGAACACCCACAGACTTCTGGTGCCAAGGTCACCACCACAGGGACACACACCTGTCCTTACCTCTGCAAATACATGACCACCGGGAGCCAAAGGTTTCCACCAACCACGCAGCTCTCATGCAGTGTGGCCACTTCCTTCCCTTGTTATTGGCTTCTTTCTGGGTGACACATGAGTGACTTGCAGATAAAAGCAGACACATACGTACCCTCCTAGCTCTCCCACAGAACTTCCTTCTTAGCAATTTTTTAAAAAAATAAATAATTCCCTCCCCACATCCCATCCACCAAAAGAATGCTTAATCAATGAAAAAATTAACTGTATTCCTAAATAAAGAAGTGCAGATATTTTCTTTACAGTGCTTTATTAATTTGTAAATACCATTATTGAATTTTTGAAGGTTCTAATTTAAATGTATTGATCTATTATTGTTTTGTGGATTTTCCACCCAAATGTCGTGGAGGGGAAGGCCGGTGAACACAAGGCAGGCGAGTTGCAGCAAGTCAGCAAGCTTCATGGGAACAAGGTGTGAGGAGCAGCATGGTGTTCAGTGTGCCACACTGACACATTTATGCTCCGTTCGGGTTTCATAATGGTGTCAGCTGGTAGCCATAACCGGAAGTGGGATGTGCTGTCTCCTCCAAGGTGCAGATGGGAGGTGGCAACCAGCAGAAAACACGTAAACATATTAAACACATCAGCCCAAAACCAAACAAAACAAGCTCCATTGGACACGACAAGATTTAAGCCAAGGCAGCAAAAGCAAGCTCCTCTCCCTGATTATTCTCTTCCAACAAAATAAACTCAATGAAGAAATATTTGCTGGCTTCCCCTGTAGTTAGTTTCATGGGAATTTACTTAGCAATATTTGGATATATGAAAGATATTTGGATGGGGCAGAGGGGCCAGGAAACGAATAAGAGCAACTGTCTGGACTCGTTTTGTCCCTTATCCTGTCTTCTGTCCCTTAGACAGACTGTTAGAAAATGACGCTCTTCAGTTTCCAGGGTGCTGGGACTCAGCACTCTGCCCCAGTTGTGAATTCCTCAACTACTCTCTTCCCTGGTGTGTGGGGCTCTGCCTCAGCTGGCCCAGCATGCTGGACCTCTCCCCACCTCAGAGCCATTCTCTGCAGGGACCTTCAGGTTGGAAGCCTGGCTGCATCTTACCACATGAGCCTCATCTCCATCGTCACTTCCTCGGGGAAGTCTTCCAAAGCCGCCTCTTCTGAATTAGACACCCTATTCCTGTGAGTTCGAGCTTCCTGCTTGCTTATTTGTTTACTCTGTATCCTCTGTCCCCATGGCCTCTTTCTGACCTTGCCTGTTACCCTGATCCCAGCACTGTGCCTGGTACGCAGGACACGCAAAAAAAACAAGAACCCAATCCAGGTAAGCGTGCTCATTATGGGGACATGGTTTGAGTCGAATATCAGAAGCTCAGATGGGCTCCTAAGGAGACACGGGGCTGGTCTCAGAAGACAAGCAATGGATACAAGACTTCTGCCCTGTGCACAGTCCTCACGCAGCCTCACGCTGAGAGCAGTCAGAACGCGGGGGCTCCCTTCCTGTGCCTTGAGGCAAAACATTTGAAGGCCTGGATGCCTCCAGTATGAGAGTGGCCACATGTAAGGCCTCGGCTGAGTCTCTCTGCAGTTTGAAACAAACGAGTTGAGTCAATTTTGAATAACAGAGCGCTAAGAAATTAATATTTATGTCTCTTCAACGTCTCACCTCTTTTGGGCCAGTTGTAATTCAGGCCCACCTGATTTTGTAGCATCTCATGGCCAAGCCGCCATGTTCTTCAGGAGTGGACAGTCCTGCCTTAGGTGTCCACACCACCAGGCCCAGCCTCACAGGGCAGCCCATCTGTACCTTCACACCATGGCTCGCCTTGTGTGTTCACATTTACCCCTAGGTGTGGATTTCTAAACTGGCAACAATTGTTGCCCGAGGCTGGCTATGTAGGGGCCCATTTGCCTCAATGGGCCAGATAAAAAGGACAAAGGCTGACTGCTGGCAAAAACAAATTCTGTTTCCAGAAAAAAGGGGCTCCTGGTAGAACGTTCTTACACCTGGGGCTACAGTTCATGTTTGTCTCTTCTCCTGGGGTCCTCAGCACCGCCACCCACTGAAGGAGCTCTGTGCAGAGGATAGAAGGAGTGACCACATCCTTGGTGGTCACAGCCTGGACCCCACAGACCCCACACAACACAGCTCTGACACTGTGCAGCTACCTTCCCCCTGGGCCTGACCTCTCCTAGCCCCAGGCAGCACCCTCATCTTCCTCCAGGCTGCAGGAAATCAGGGCAGGCCAGTGTGGCGCTAAGCATGGTGCCCAGTTGCAACTGTGGCTGTTTGTCCCAGACAGGCCTCAGCCCAGTGTGAAGTTGAATTCTATTCACTTTATCACCCTCTCCCTTTGCAGTATCTTGCAGCCATCCAAATGAGCGCTCTATCCAAAGCTTCTCTTCCTCCTGTTATCCAGCCCCGGGCAAACTGTCCTGGTACCCCCCACACCTGCTCTGCTCACCCTAGCCCTCCCCCTCATTTGTCTCCAATCCCACTCGTCCCTTTCTAGTCCTCACCCATAGACTCCTCGGGCTTCACCCTTCCCAGCTCTCAGACTTCCGGGCAAGGATGAGTCCAGGCCCCGCCATCCTTCTTGGTCATCCCGACGGAATCAGCTCAGCAGACAGTATTTCACACACCCCCACAGGCTGCCCAGGCTGCACGGGGCTCTGTGACAGAGACACCAGCCATAGTACCTTCTGCCAGACTCAGGGACATGGCTGACCTACAGATAAGCCCCACAGGCATGGGTGAAACAGAGCTCTACTAACTTCCCCTTCTAGTCTTCACCTGGGCTCCCAACATGGGGGAGGCTCCATAAACATCCAGGAACAGCTGGGCTCTTATATATGAAGGAAAAAGGGGGACACTGTATACACATCTTTCCACTGTTTTGTCATGCAAGCTCTGGTCAGAATACATACCATTAAAAATATCTTATATGCCGGAAATAAATGCAAAACCATTAGTTTTCATTTATTTTACCTTATTCATAGGAGGTCTCCAAAGAAATTGTACATGTCTGATTCCCAGCTGACCTTCCTTACAGCCCAGGAGCTGGATAGGGCTGGGTCATGACCCTCACCTCCCAACACTCCCCACTCCCAAGATTCTGAGAAATGCAAAGACTTGCCAGAGTCACTTAGGGAAGAACAGACACAGACCTGTGCTATGTACATCGGCTTGCACACTGGACACACAGGGAGGGCTGAGGACCTGAAGGCGACTCAGAACAGAGACAAGCAGTCCCCAACTCTTCTCACAGGCACTAGAGATCCCCTTGTCTTTCCCATAAGAAACTTTTGGCTCTTCTCAGCTTCCCGCACTTCCTTAGCAATGACAGAGAGGAAGAGAAGCAGGAGGAGGGGAAAGACCTCAGACGGAGGAGCTGGATCTGTAATGGGATCTGTGTCAAGGAGCTGTCAGGACTTCCTACTCACTGGGACAGAGCCACAGCACCGGATTCCAGTCCACAAACATGTGTAGAAGACACAGAACACGGGCAGCCTTGCAGGCTGTGTGAGCACTATTCTGTCTATCCACAGAAGCCTCCGCCAACTGCCAGTTCCATTCCAGTACAGGCATGGCAGGCACATGGGGACTCTGAGACCATCTCAGACAGGACTGGGGCCTGGCAAGGGCAAGGGACCCATGCCAAGGCACACCAAGGCTCGAAACAGGAACACAATTATACTTTGGGCCTCCAGAGATGCAGCGGGGAAGAGATGGGCCTGGGGAGCCTTGGAGGCAACAAAGTTCCAAACCTTAGGTGAGTTAGTGGGACCCAAAGGCAAGAGCCAGGACTCCTGCCAGGCCCTGAGACTAAGGCCACAGAGGGTACCCAGTGTCCCCAATCTCAAAGAGATTCTGAAGGACACTGCAGCCTGGTGGAAAAGTCTGCGGCCACTTCTCCCAGCCTGGCTTCTACTACCCCATCTTCATAGGGCCTTCTCTTTGTCTGCGACCTCTGTTCCCACGGTGGTCACATCTGGCCTCTCCCTAACTATGTATCCAACAATCCCAAGCCTCTTGCTGGAGTTCATCTGGCCTCCGTGTTGGGCTCAGTGCACCCTCCAGGCAGCCAGGGATTAGGTGCCACAAATGTGGGCTTGCCCTTCACCCCTGTGAAGCCACCTGTGTGCAGTGCCATGCCAGATGTGGGTACCTCAGAGACAAAGGCACCAGGGCCCTGGCTTCAGAGGCCGTGTGCTTTCACTACCAGCTAGACAACAACAGTCAAGGGGAAATGGCAACGTCTCCAGTAAGTGCCCTAAGGAAATAAAATGGCCTGAGAGTAGCTGAAAGGGACACTGGACAGGTAGAGGCATCGGGAAGGACTTTCTAAGAAAGAGATGGTTGAACTGAGAGCTGAGTGAAGATCAAGGGCAAGAAGAACAACACACCCAAGGCCTGGACTTGGCTACTACAGCGGCCACCGTTATGGAAGCTTGTGCTGTTCATTTTTGGTAATCCACGACCGCCTCTGGTTTAAAAATGGTAACCGGAAAACTCTAAATAAACAGTATAAATTGCCATCTCAGGTAACCTGCGCCATCACACCTCCAGGGACATGAACCAGCCCCTCGTCCAGTGTATCCACACTGTATATGCTGCCTGCCTCTCAGTCACTCAGTGGATATCTCCATCTTCACTGACTTTCACTAGCCCAGTGCTCATGTTCAACTGACTTTTATTTTACTGAGTTCAGGCCTCAAAATATAGGACTCATGATGCTGGCAATTCAACAAGGCTGAAGAGGAGTTTCCTTGCTGTGCAAAGATGAAAGCACAGTTATATGGAGAGAGACTACAGTCACATACCTTTTTATTAGAGAATGTTATTCTAATTGTTCTATTAGTAGTTATTTCTATTCATTCATTACTGTGTCTAATTCACGAAGTAAACTTGCCTTGCCTGTTCACATTTAACCCTGTGTGCAGATTTCTATCCTAACTAGCAAGGTATAGGGAAAAGCATCGTGTCTATAATAAGGGTGAGTACTATCCACAGTTCCAGACATCTACCGTTTGGACCTCACCCACTCCGTTTTCTCAAGCATTTGCCCTGCCCAGATGCAAATGCGTGAGAACTAAAAGCAACGGGAAAGTCCAGCTCTGAACATCGAGTAGATGTACTTAAGATCCGCTAGTTGAGGCGGGAATGCACTGACTGGTGTCCGTCCTCAGCCTCATCATAATGTGGTACTTGGGGCAGAAGCAGAAAGGCCCCCACTGCTTCTGAAGTCAGGCATTCCCAGGCAGTGAACCGGAGCAGTGACCACAAAGACACAAGTGGAGATTAGGAGGTTAAGGGCCACCATCTTTCCCAATTCGGTGTGTACTGTGGCGTGAGCCTTGGAGACGTGGCACTTGGTTCTTCAGGGACAACTGGCCTGCAGGGAAAGCTGGGCACCCAGGGAGGCACTGCAGAGCACTCTGTGGCACCCAGTCTGACCACACAGGGACATCTGCCCCTCATGGGCTCAGGGATGCTCAGTGTCAGCACTGCCGCCACCACAGGCACACGGTACAGCATCTATGCAAACAAACCCCCTATACAGCCTGTGCTCATATGCACAGATACATGCACACTTGTGCACAGGAAGTCACACTCATTTGCACATACCCCCCTACACACACAGAGGTGCTTAAGCACAAACTTGGTCATCCATGTGCTGATAACACCTGCACACATCACTACACTCTCATATTCTCACACATATGTGACACACATATGTGACACAACCCTCGTGAGCACAAACATGTGGCCCCAGGTTCACATGCACACTCATGCTTTCACAAACAGCCATACATCCTACCCCACTGCACTCTTGCACCTACAAGCATATGCTACTCGGCCCGGCTTGCCCGTGCTTGCACACCTACGATCATTCATGCTTTTACACGCACATTCACATGCACACACACCCTTTGCCCTGGGCGGCCACAAGCAGCGCAGTGTGTACGGGCTGAACCTCTGGCACAGGCTCAAGGAGGACCGGGCCAAGAGAGCACGGTAGTGGGTGCTGCTGTGGCGCACGGCCCGGGCCTGTGACGCGCGGGGTCTGCGGGCGCGCAGGTAGCAGGGAGCCCCCGAGCCCAGCCCGCCGGTGATTACTATGCGCCGGCAGCTGTCTCCGGCGCGGTGACGGCGCCTCTAATTGATCTCATTATCTCCCCCTCCGTAAGGTGAAGTGCGGCCGCTTGGCGGGGCCGGGGCGCGGGCCGGGCGGGCGGGGGCAGCACGGGGCGCGCGGCCGCACCGACACCGGGCGCCGCGCCAACGAACGCAGGCGGCGGGCGGCTCCGCAGCGGGCTGGGCTTCACCCACGCGATCCGGGTCCAGACACCCCGGGCCTGGGCGGGGTCTCGCTTACGTTCCTTTGTTACTCCCCGGGTCTTTGGTAATTACCGCTAATGTTAATAGGTCCAAGTCCCCCTCACCTTCCTCCCTCTGGGAGCCGGGGCTCCCGTGCTCCCCTCCGTCTGCAGCCAACAACGATCCTCAATTAACCCTCCTCGGGGGCGGCCTGCACCCCAGCCCGGCTTCCCGGCTCGCAGCCGCCCGGGCCAGGCTCCTTCCCCGGCCCTGACCTGGCCTGGTTGCTCCCTTTCCCCCTCCCAAATGCAAGTCACCCAATTGGAAGAGAAAGGACAGAAACAGCCCCAGGAGTTGCAGGAGAGGGGGGAGAAAAATAGGAAACGCTCAGTGTGTTGTGTTTTCCTTGGATTTGTTTGCTTGCCAAAAAAATTACCCCCTTTGTCTTTGCGCAAAAGAGGCAGTGCAAGGACCTTCTGCTGGGCACCGAGACGGTGCCAACGCGCCTTTCTTAAGGGCGGCTTCTGTTCCTTTTCTAGTCTCACCAGATATATTTTTAACATAAAAAACACTATATTTAATTGGTTATGGATCTCTGTTCTCTTAGCACTACTGGATATCACAGAAAAACACATTAGTACGGAGCAATTAGTGTAACGGCAGTAAACAACTAAGGCACTATTAAGCTGTGGGTGATTAAATAGTATTACTTTTTATTTTTTATGGTGCTAGACTAAAAGATGGAGGAGATTTAAAATACATTTGTCCATTAATATTAATATAAAATATAAATAACAGGTGTCTTCCACTTGTTCTTAAGGTACAATTTATACCCAGTACTTCAATCTACACAGAGCTATCCTTTTCTCTCTCTTTTTAAAATGAAAAAAAAAAAAATTTTTTTTCTTTATATACTCCAGGGCCGTCTATCTTATCTTCACGCGCCCAGATATTTAAGCGGAAATATTATTTAATTGGAGTTATGGAGTCAAGCGAAATAATGCCCATACCTATATCACCATAAAAAATAATAATAATAAAGCTTCCCTCCCACTGAAATATACTCCATCGTTCCTGTCTTTTCAAAAAGCGAAGCCGGCATCGCGCGCGGTGAATGGACTGCAGGCCACGCACACAGGTCAGCAGGGGTGGGCTGGGCCGGGTCGCCAAGCCTCCCGCGTCCCGGTCCTGCGGCTCAGGCCCACCCTGGCCCCAGCGCCCATACAGCCCGGCCCGGCCCTCTCCCGGCCCTCTCCCTCCGAGTGTGTAGATCATCTCCGCGTTCTGGCGCATCTTTTCCTCGGCATCTGATTAAGTTAACAATGTGCTGCTATTTGCATGCAGATTTGCCTGGGCTTTCTCTCCAGCTGCTCCCTGAGACTCGGGCTTTCTCTCCGACGGGAGAGCGCAGCAGTCCCTAAATGCAATCTTTGTCAGACCCAGGTGTGCTCTCATTGAGGACGCCTTCGTTCCAAGCAATTTTTCTTTCTGTAGCATTTATAAGGCACTATTATAGTATAGCCACATCTGGAGGAAAATTCTCCTATTAATTATATACTTTTAGCACGAGGAAGACAAATTCTAAAAGATACCAACATTTTTGTTGTTGTTGTTCTTATTTCTTTGACAGGCAGCGCTTTATTTTGTTTTGGTTTGGTTTTGCCAGGCATTTCAGTTAAAGAGCCATTAACCAAAGGAGGATGTGTGGATTTCTAGGAAAAGAGAAACCAACGACCTAAAATCTCAATGTCAGCCCTGTCTTCTTCCTTGGGAAAGTTACCCACCAGGTCTCTCAGGAGGTCTGGGGGCCAGACAAGGGTTTCAGAATCAGGGCCAGAGAAAAGAAGAGCTCAGTCCTACCAGAGTGAAAAAGAGAGAGAGAGAAAGAAAAAAAAAAAAAAAAAAGAAGAAGAGTAAAACAAGTGCTATTAACCTTTAACCTCCTCTGTTCCCAGGTGGATACTAACACACGTCATCAAATCGCCAGACAATTTGACTCGTCAGACTGTCAAAAAATCAGGACCAAATTGGGTCGGCATGGTGACCCACATGCTGTGGTTGTCCAGTGTGGTGGGGGCAGTTTTCCAACCAGGTTTGAGGCAGATGAAAAGAAAAATCTAGAGTGTAGTGTTCATTCTCCTCTTCCAGAAAGAGACAAGAAGCTTTACCCCAGAAGAGTCTGAAAGTTACTTTAGAGCCAGGTGTTTTTTTGTTTTGTTTTGTTATTGGAGTTTTTTTTTTCCTGTGTTTTAATCTTTTTCCATGTATCAGATCAGATGGTGGGAGGTGGGGGAGAGGCTGAGATACAGGAAAAGACTTTAACCACTGCATGGTGCTTCTCTGAGTAGAAAATAAATTCCAAAGGCTAGATGTAATTTTTGATCAAAAATTATTTTACAAAGGGATATATGCATACATTCATCATTCATACACACACACACACACACACACACACACACACACACACAAAAGCTGAATGAGTTGCAGAACAGGGAAACTTGAAATCATTTCACTTTTCAAAGCCAAATTCCACCAGGTAAAATCTGAATGCAGCGCTGGCCAAGTAGCCCAGTGCCTGTGACTTCACCATCAACACTGACATCCCTGAACTCCTGCCCAGCCACCCCGTCCCAAGGCTGTATCAGAAAGATCCCAGGATCAGGTCCCGGCAGGACGAGGGGTGGCTCCCAGCTGGCCAGCTACCTGCAAACACGAAGACCTTACAGGGGAAGGCTTTCGGGTCCTGTCCCTGAAGGTCATAGCCAGCACTCCTAACCCTCACTGCTTCTTAACCCCTTCCCTAAAAATGACTGTTTCTGCTCCCTCCAACCCCGATGCCTGCCTGAGGACAGAGGCTAGACAGGCTCAACAGAGAGGACCATGTCTCAGCCTCAGTTTCTTCTGCTGTAAAATGGGAAGAACAAGCCCTGTCCCAAGTGGGTATTATATCCATGAAAGATGGTCAGCCACCATCTGAATATACTTGGTAACTGAAGGTAAAAGTTTAGTGAGGTTCTGTTCCTTCTGTGTGCTTTTCTGCAGGTCTTTTACATTAAGAATAGCAACCCCTCTCACCACCCGGAAAGCAAGAAGCCCCTTCTAGTTCCTCGACACTTAAGGAAGATTATGCATTTTTTTCTTTAAAAAAAAAATATACATACTTAGATACTCCAAAAAGAAAGAATTGATTTTTTAAAAATTTGACCTTTTAGGGCCATGGTCTTTTTAATCTCCCTACTCTTTGGCACACTACCCTCCTAGGCCCTTGCAAAAATACAGCAGAGAGGCAGATGCAGTGACACTGGATTACATCACTGGATAGCATGTGGCATTGAGGGGAGGGAGGAAAAAAAATAAGAAAAGACAAATGACATTTTGCCGCTATAGTGTGCTATTTTAGTGGTGATGGCTTGACTTTTGGCCCAAACGCATATGCCAATGGCAAGGCTAACTCCAGGGACTCACAAAAAAGAATGTGTGTTCACAGCTGTACTGTACACCAATACAGATTACATGTTTTCAGTGTTGCGGCCACAACAGAATGCTAATTAACATACTGGAGTGATGAGCGCCGCTGCAAGGGCCTTATTGTTCCATTATTTCATGAAGCCCAGCTGCCTTTGTTTATGTCACTTATCCTCTCGTGCCACAGGTTTTCACTCCAAAAATACTATCCCCATACAACGTTAATATTTAAAAAACAAAGAGGTGGCAGATTGTCATTTTTGTGTCAGTCTCAAACTGCAGAACTGTTAAGCTGTTCTGGTTCGGTATTTAGAAATAATTTAACAGGCCATATTCAGACACTGCCTGCATTCTAACATAATGGCTGAATACTTGAACCAAGCAAATGCATAACTATCCTGACATCACTTATGAGATTTAGATTGGTCAGTTAATGGAAGTCTTTACCAGAATCAATACCATAACAGCTTCTTGAAATGAACGTGATTTTTTACACGGAGTGCTGCAAACAATAACTACAGAAATATACTACCTTTGTACCCGGCACAAAGAAGCTAAGATGTGAAATTAAGAAGCAATTACATTTTTGCAAACTAATATTCTAGTCGATTATTAAAAACAAACACTTTCAGAAATATGTACTTATCATTAAATAATTGGAGGGCATTAATAACCCCCCAAACCTGATTAATCATTTTTTTACACTTTTTAATAGCTGTTTCACCTACCGGCTACATTATCAGCTTGCTATTAAGTATTGATATTGATGATTGATGTAATAATAATCAAATAAAAAAGCAAAATTCAGAACTGGGTTTTTTGTAAACATTTTTTTCATAATCCCCATTCAAGAGAATACTATCTGCTGTCTAAATTAGTTTTTTCTCTCTCTTTTTCATTCTCTCTCTCTTACCTAGATTGTGCATAAAAGTGACATTCTATAAAATACAGGTTTCCTCAAAATAGTGTTGTTCCAGCAATCTATACATACTACAGTAATTTGCAATCACAGCTAGCGAAAGCTGTTGGCTCAGGCTCAAAATGTCTCTGGTGTAGTGCTCCCCCAAAGCACAACGACACCCTGGAGTTTTATATCAAATTTCCCTAAATGTCCCTTTACAAACCCCAAGTACAATAGTTGGGAAAACATGCAAAACCCCAGTGCTGACGCCATTCATTCAATCCGAGTCCTGCGTTAACTTAGAAAAAGTCTCTCCTAAAAAAGTGTCGCTCTCCACTAATCAAAGCCACAACTGTCGCCATTGCTGGAGAACACAGAAATCTTCCTATCAGATGATTGAACAAGCCAGAGTGGCTTTTTTATCGAGTTTAACTGGTAATCTTAGCTAAACGGGGAACTGCTTGAAGTGCCTATCCTCACTAAGGCAGTAATGAGAGGATTTAAAATGTTCTGCATCCTAAACAAGAGGATACCACAGGTGAGTCACCGTCAGCGATGGCCATCCCCCCACTGTGGACACAGCATAGATTTTTTTTAATTGGATCCAAGAGCTAGCTAAATTATCCAACTGCTCTGTGCTCAAGCCCCCAGCTAGCTTATATACCAATAATAATAAACTTTCCATAATAGCAGCTCAGCCTATTACTTTTTTTTTTCTCTTAACCTAAAAGTGGAACCACTTTATTCTGATTGCAGCCACAGAAGAAATTCCAAATTGGTTTCCTCCTAAAAATTGCTCAAGAATTATAGAAGGGATCCCAGTAAATAATATTCAATTACACACACACACACACACACACACACACACACACACACACAACACACACATACATGTATTTTCATTGGAGAGCTTGCTTATCTCTGGGTACCTGGGAGAAAATAATATCGTAACTTATTCCTTTGTAATTTGTGGAAACACTTTTTGTCCTCTTCTAAAATGTTTATTTACTGGGTCAAAGCACCTACTGGCCATAAGGGTACCCCAGGATGAGGACAGGGAACCCTGTCCTCAGTAGTCACAGACAAGTCAGTCTATCAACACGGCTCTGGCTTGGTCCTCTACACTAACATGTCCACACTGGGTCAGTAAAAGTAAAATGTGAGTTCTGTGTTCTCATTCTGAGCATCCAAAAGTGTTAAGTCTATAAATAAAATATCACAGTCCTTTAGTGGGCAAAAAGAATATCCCTGAACCAAATACTGGTTCCACCATTTGGACATATTTTTAACAATCTTAATTCCCACTTAAACTTTGCGAAAACGCTATTGAAAATTTAACCTTGTGCTCTTGAAGCTGAAACTGATAAAACTTAATAGCAACAAGGCAGTGTGACACTAATAAACTCATTATAGGTCACATAAATGGGGTATCTCGTGGCTGCCAGACACCACAAGCGGCAGCTTTGGTTGCAAATAGCAAAAGCAAGCAAGGTAGTCAGATGTCTGCGTGGACAGTTGGAGAAAGAGGATTTGGTAACACTTCACAATAAGTTTGCTAAATTTACTTGATTGAGAAGTTCATTTGGAAATTTCAGAAGCTAATTATAGGTGGGAGACAGACAAGCTGACACAGAAAGATGTGTTCCCGCGGCCTGAAAGCCATGTGAAGACTCACTCCCGAGTACCCAAAGCTTTCCCAGGAGACCTCTTGCACCAAACCTGGGAACTGCTGAGGACCCTAATTCAACCAGTATCCTCATCCTTTGGCCCTGGCTGACTTCTCCCCTGTCTGACCCCTGGCATCAGGCACAGAGTCTACTTGGACCCCTGAGATCCACTTACCGAGTCCCACGAACACAAATGTTCAGTTTGGCTCATGTTGCAATGGGAGAAAAATGTGAAAGAGTCATTAACCTGTGAAATTCCATGTTAAAATCCAGGGGCCCTGGTTTTGATTTGAAAAGCTGAAGCTGTAACAACTTTGGACCCACATTCCTACCACATTCCACCCTGGTGGATCTCTGGATAGTCACAACTTCATTTTTGTTTCTGTGGACAAGAGCTTTGTAGCCCTCACGCATACCATGCAGAGGCTGATGAGGGAGAGAGGAAAAAGAAGATATAGTTGACAGAAGCCACACCAAAGGGAAGCTGGAGGAATTAAGTTTCGTGGTCCCACTTCCCCCATCCAGCTCAGCGAACACACAGCTGCCAAAGCCAGGTTTGTCCAACTAAGGCCCTGGAGACAGGAAGTACACACCCCTCCATAGTCTCACAAGAAAAATATGGGCTCTCAGTGGGATGGGCCAAGACGCTACTCTTGAGTAGCTCAAACTTGCTCAGGAGACCAGGCACAAAGTTCAGGTGAACAAGACAAGGCAAATAATTGGTGGAAGATGAAAGTAAACCCCTATATGAAGAATGTAGCAACCATGAGCTCCATACTCTTCGCTGGAACAGCAGACAGCAAAGCTGGGCCAAGATGGAAGAGATGGAAGGACTGAAAAAAGAGCAAAGAGGGGAGATGGAGGGACAGTGGGAACCAGGAAATGGGGGCTCCACAGAGTATTGTCATTCTCTGTGCTCAGTGATGCCAAGAGCCAGATCAGAATTTGTCCTTCCTTGTCAGTTCTGGACTCTGTTGCTCTCTGTAGCCTGGACCAGCAAGGGGCTAGATAAACAGACCTGCCAAATCAAATGCACAGCAAAGGTACTGGCCTGTCTACCTAGTAGAGAAAGCCAAAGAGACCTCCCCCTGACACTCATCCCCACATGCCCCTGGCTTTGCCAGGTGTAGGAGACACATGTGTGTATTGCAGAGAAACCCCACAACACAAGATGTATTCCAGCAGAGACACGGTCCCGGTCCATCCACCTTGACGGTGTTCTTTGAGATCATGAATAAATATGGCTTCCGTTGCTAGAAGATATTTAATTAGCATTAAGCTCTTTTATTTCATGTATGTTAGAGCCTTGCCCGAGATACTTCATTTGGAAAGGAACCTGGCCCTTGAGATTAAAATGAAATATTAGCATGTCAGCGTGGCCTCTTCATGGTGTGTTCCCCTGAAGGCCTCAGCCCTGCCCTGAGCCACACAGAAATGCTTTCCTGGGAGAAGCCATGTGACATGGTGGCTTTCTGAGGTGAGAAGTCGAACTTTCTTCTGGGGGGAAAAAGGCTGTCACCTCTGATAAGTGAGAAACACTGGGCCTTGTCAATGCTGAAAATAAATTTAAATATTTTACATGAAATTTTTCTGCAGATTGAACTCTTCCAGCCTATGCCTGCCCCAGGACCTTTACGTGAGCTGTGTCCTCTGCCCAGGAATGGCCAAGCTGCACAGGGCTTCTGGGCCTTCCTTGACCACTCCATCTCAGCCTGGTCCCTCTGATTCAGACTCCTCTGTTTTAATGTTCATGTGCTGATGCTTTTCTGGCTTCTCCATCTGGGTATTTGTGAATTTCTTGCTGCTTCCAGTCATGATGTCAGCTACGTGAGGAGAGGATCATGGCTGTGTCTCCTCTGCTCTTTTCCCAGAGCCTAACATGGGGCCTGGCTCATGGGTTGGGACAAGAGGAGAGGGGGTGCGGGGAGGAAACAGAAGCATACAGGTAATAAATAGAGATATAAGCAGACGATAGATGTAGAAACAGAAGATCAATGGGTGATCAGTCTATTGATAACAGAATATAAGTTGATAGATACATAGATAATAAGTAGATAGATGATAGGTAGATGACAGATAGTAAGTAGATAAAAAGGAAGTAGGTAGATAATATAGATGGATAGACCTGTAGCTAGATCTAGAGCTAAAGAGAGATGACAGATGGAGAGATAGACAGACAGACAGACATATAGTTAGATGATAGATAAATGAGAGGCAGGAAATAGGTAGATGATAAAGGGAAAGATAATAGATGATAGGCTGTGCATAAATCTATAGATAGATAGATGATAGATAATAGATAACTGATGGGCAGATAGTTAGATGCATAGATGATGTATAGGTACAGAGGTAGATACATAGATGACAGATAGGTGACAGATGACAGATAGATGATAGATAGATAGATAGATAGATAGATAGATAGACAGACAGACAGCCCACCAATCAGACACTCTGGCTCACACGGAAGAGCAGAATGTCTGCCCTCAAGAATCTCACCACCTATGGACTGGAGATGTAGCTCAGTGGTACCTCTGCCCACCTTGAAAACACAAGATCATGAGTTCAATGCCAGGTACTGCCTAACAAAGAAAAATCTCACCACCCAGAGAGGAAAGTGACAGTATCGGACACCATGGCCCAGCAATTACTCCCAGCACAGTCAAGTGTGACCACAGCATCATATAAGTAAAGAAAGTGAAGGACTGTGAGCGAGGCTGTGAACATGGAAGAGAACTTGCTGTAGGCTGGGGAGAGGACCACGCCTGCTCACGGCCTCTTCAGACTCACTTGGGTTGGATGCTAAGAGCCTGTAAGACATGAGCATTCCCAAAATGAAGATGCCATGGGCTGTCAGTTAGACTCACAGGATGACCTTAGGTGACACATACTCCTAAACTAACTGATACATAGTTACTGTCATTATTTTTGTGTCTACTATGAAAAATATCTAACTGCTTTCATCATCAAGCCAGAAGTTTCATAGATTCTATTATTCAAAACAAAGCTAAGCATTATAATGAATTGAAACAAGTATGTCTATCTAAAAAAAAAGGAAAAGAAAAATTAAAGACCAAGTACCCGAGCAGGTGATTATCAGTAGGGTAAAAGTCAGAAGGTATGTGTGACAAAGCTGGCTCATGGGCTTAGAGCACAAGTACAATTCCCCCCAGTACACTGTGCCCCATGGTGGCCTGGGGAAGGTCCCCCCCTCCCACGGCCCACTTGCTGGATCTGGTCGTCAGCTGGGCTGCCAAAGGCCACGTGGGTTTAATAGGCCTTCCACAGAGTTTTGGAAGTGACAAAGATATGTCCAAGCAAACCATGGCCTCCCTGCTCAGGCAGCAAACTCTCTGCCAAAGCTGGGCAGGAAGCGGGGAGAGTTCCAGGTTCCAGACGGACAGACACACAGGCCAGTCCTGCTTCTGTTTCCAGGAAGGAACAGCGGCCCCACTCAGGCTCTTTCTTGATGAAGATGAAGAGAGAGGAAGGACAGAAGGACAGAGAGAGATGGAGCCACAGAAAGGGAGGAGGACAGAGACGAGGAAGAGATAGAGAAGAGAGAGGAGAAAGATGGGCCACAGAGAGGTCGAGGGCAAGAGGAGAGAGAGACAGAGACAAGGAGAAAGGGGAGAAAGACCACAGGGAGAGAAAGAGGGAGAGAGAGAGAGAGGAGAAAAGTGGGGGTGGGAGAGAAGAGCACATGAGGAAGAGAGAGAATGAGAGACACGGAGACTGGTTATCTAATGACCAAATGCTGGCGAAAGTCCTTATCAGGAAGAAAAATTTTAAAATGCATGAACTCTATTTATACCCTGAATAAACAAGATAATTGCGTGTTCGTTTCATAAGTTGTGCCTTGATTTCAGATTGCCAGGGACCGTGGCTGTTTGGATTTCACATAAGCAAGTTTAAAAGCTACGGGTCTCGACCCCCCGACCAGGAGGCTAGGCTTAGTCAACACGTTCACACTGTGATCAAGGCATGAGGCAGAGAGTTGAACAAACTAACATTTCGCTCTTGGAACTGGAGTATAAGCAGCAGAACCGATGAATCTGCTGATTGTTCCATTGTTCTTGCCTACTCTTGACATTGGCGTATATCTGTCCCTTGTGTAATTCAAAGTACGTCTTTTGTGTATGTGTGGAAAGAAAATCATGGATGACCCTGTTGAATATAAAGTGTGATTTCTTTTTCTCGAGAGCAATCCCTTTATTCTTATTATTTTAAAAGCCCTCTGCTGTATACAGTTGGCACCTCAGGCCTGCTAGAAACCGAGCACCATGCCTAGGCTGGACTCAGGGTGGGTACTGTCCCGGTCACCCCTTTCTCCCTGAAGGCAATATGTGCCCCAACAGAGAGAAACAGCAGGCAAACAGGACTATTACCCTTCTACCCATGCCCATGTCCCACACCTCAGCTCAGCATACTTCTGGCTCCCCAGTTTGAAGACACCTCCCCTTTAACCTTGTGCATTCCCGTCACCACTGGGTTTCCATGCCAAGGTCCACCCCAACAGGGATGCTTGTCGCACGCTCACATGCCAGTCCCGTCCATCCCCAGGCTTCCCGCAGCTGCCCCTCCGCCGCTCTGCATGTTGGTGTGACCCCTCCGCTCCTCCTCTCCCAGCTGCACACGCATCTGACAGATCCCTGCCTTCTGTTAGCAGCATCTCTTCCTGCTCTCACCAGTGTCTAGATGACAGTCTTCCCGGTTCTCTAAGATTCAGCCTCAGTGCCAGCCCCTGTGGGCCTCTCTCTCCTGAGCAATCTTCCCAGAACTGCTTTTCCTGAAAGTCTGCATGGTAGGAACTGAGCACAGGGTAAGCTACAGCAATGCTACTCAACTGTCATATGCACATGTGTGTGCATGTGTGTGTGTGCATGTGTTTCTGGGGTCTCAACTACCAATGACCCATTGAGCTTCATCTTTGGTCTTTTTTCATTTTTAAAGTTTGAGTCCAAGTCTCCCTAAGTCCATGCATTGCCCGGGCAAGAGGATTTCCAGCTGTGTCCATCAACATCATATACACCAGTCACCTCCTCACCTCTTCGAATCCGCGGCTCTCTGGTCGTGTCCAGCTCTGTGATACGGCTTTCTGTGCCTCTTCTCCCTCTGTATTTATATACCTGGTCCCCTAGAGTGGTTCCAGAAAGAGTGGAAAGACAATAGCTCTGCCTGTTGGCTCAAACTGTACTGGAGACGTATATGCCTTACTTCCTTACAGGTGACATCCTGTCAGGCCTACTGTGTAATGAATCCTCAGCAACAGGACTTGGGGCATGCTAATTCATACTCCTGGCTTTTCCTGGGGAAACACAAGTAGTCAAAGAACTACCAATAAGGGTCTCCCAATAGAATGTAGATACTACTTTTGTGGCCTCCACGGAAAATCTGGATTATGAGGCCTTAAGGTAAATGAAAGATAAGACGGGAAATATGTGCCCTTCACCTGCCAACCTGTAACTCTAAGACCCTGCGACTGGTCAGCAGGTGATAGATGGAGACTTACCAAGCAGAGGCAAATCAAAGTCTCTAGCTCAACCCTCATCTGATCTCAACCCTCGATTGATCTCAACCCTCAATTTCTCTCTCTTAAACAAGAGCCAATGATAACTCAACAGGTTTTGGGAGAAAGAGACAGGCTAGCACATGACTTGTCCCTCCTGGAGACTTAAGTCACAAGCATAGAACCATCTGTAAAATCCTGCATTGACTGGCCTTCTAGAAGCACAAAGTGGGCTCACAACTCACTGAGTTGGGATAAATGTGACACCATCCTGGCCAGTAAACATCGACCTCAGTGCTACGGGCGAGGGGCAATCCCCATCACATGCAGGTGTCAGGGAAGATATGGTGTTCCCCAGAAGATCACCACAATGGAGAGAGGTAGAAATTGAGACAAGAGTTTCCCTTCTCCCTTTCTGTCCTACTCACTCCTTGGTCCTTCCATCATGACCAACTGGGTCAGTGAAGGAGAGAATTTGGTCTCGTCCCACAGATAACACGCCCTTGTGCGCACCAATCTGTATTCGGTGTGCAGAGTTGAAAGCAATGAGGCGATAGCTGGTGCATTTTTGTGCACCAGCCCGCTCTTTCATGTTAGCATGTCTCAGAACTGATACAATTTCAAAATAGGCAAGCAGCACTGCGAAACCCTGAGACTGAGTCATTGTCCCGGCCTTTGTCCACCCCTTTCAGAGAAAATACAGATATGATGCAAAGGCTTCCTTGACTGGTTCTCCAGCATGTCGCCAATGCCCAAGGAGAGACAGCAGAGGTGAGGGAGTCATGGGCACGCACTACTCCAGGCAGAGCCTTGAGGAAGCAGCTGGGAAGTGCACTGCAGGCAGCGATGAGCCTCTGTGCATAGTATCTGCACAGTGGCCTCGCAGAGGACCAGCCTGAGCAGGTCCTACCTCCCTGAGCTCACCGAGAAAGTCACCTGCCTGTATCCTGGGGTTGGCCAGGGAAGGCCTGAGGCATCGCGGGTAGTGGGTCTCTTGTTACGTGGTGGTGTCCATTTGCAAAGCTGACCTAATGCATAGCCTTGTAGCTTTCCCTGAAAGGCCAGAAGGGACACAGGCGCCTTTGTCTCACAGCAAACAAAGGCAAAGTCATGGTGCAGTGGCCCCTGAAGGGGTGTGGGACATCCGCCTCATCCGTGAGGATGCCCATCCTACAAGCTGCCATGGGTGAAGGGCATTCTGAGGGAATGAACTTGACAGGCTGCGACACCATGGCTGGCCTGGGGCCCACTCTTTGGAAGACCCCATTCCAACTGGTTCACACCAAGCCCACGTATCCACAGCCTTTCTTGAAAAGTCAACTGGCTCCAGGTAAAGCCTTTCCAAGCCAAGTGTGGTAGTACAGGCCTGTGATGCCAGTACCCTGGGAGACTGAGGCAAGATGGACATGCACTGGAGCCCCATCTGAGCCACTTAGCAAGAACTTACCCAAAATAAAAAGTGAAAAAGGGATAAGGATTTAGCTCAGTGTGGGTTCAACTCTCAGTACCGGAGAGAAAGAGAGAGAGAAAGAGAGAGGAAAAGGGAGGAAGAGAGAGAAGAGATTGATTTTCAAGAGAGGTCCTTGTCCATCTTCCATCTTCATGATACTGGTCACCTGGCCACTCAGACATCTCCAGGCCTCTCCCTCTACACCCTCATGTCACAGCCCCGAAGGCCTCTCTCACCGACTTGGTCACAGAAGAGCGAAAGGTCCACTATTAGCTCCACAGACTTCTCAAGAGCCATTAAAGGAGAAGGATATATCATGGGGATTTTGTTTCCAGAAATGGAAGAAAGAGGCCAAAGAAAGAAAGAGGAAGAATAGGGAAAGAGGAAGAAAAAAGAGGAGAAGGAAAAGAAGAAGAAAAGAAAGATGGAAGACAGAAGAAAACTCAGCTGCAGCAGGCGCCCCGGGATGACAGAGGAGACACAATCTCCCCCTCCGTGGAGGACTGGGCTCCGTCTGTGCCGCATGGCAAGAAGGGTTAAATTTATGTTCCATTACAAGTCCCCTTTTTTTTTGGTTTCATCTTCTCAGTAAAACACATAACTTAAAATGAAATCAAATATTAAAAATGACAGACTATATAAGTGCTGTGAGTAACTTCAGGTCACGGAGGGAGGGAAAAGCCGGCAAGTTGTCAGGCACTATCTGTCAGAGTGAATTAGAAACAATCAACAGAGACTGAAAGGGAAGGTGATTGTTATTAAGCGGCGGGGCTGTGAGCAGGCTACCCAGATGTGGTCATGCATATAAAGGACAGGAAACAGCAGTTTAATTCAGGAAGCCCTGGCGAACAGGGCAGCAGAGAGGAGAAAAGTCCTTTGTCGCTAATAAGCTGGAAGTTACTTTGATAACAGCAGGGTTAGACTCGAGAATAAAACACATTTCTTTCACTACCACACACCATTAATATCGCAGAAATGTGGTCGGAAGAAATGCCCGGTGCGAGGCGGGATTAACAGTGGCCTTCCCCACGCCAGCCCGCAGAGCCAGGCCCACCGGCTGCATCCAGGCGACCGCCTCCCCTCCTTCCAAGGCTAGGCTCTTCCTGACCACAACGGACTGACTGTCACCTTCTAGAAATGTCATATGACCAAAAAAGAATAATGATAGTGTTTCATTATTTCCAAGTGTCAGGCCCTCCCGCCTCCGTGGCCTGTGGGGAAGGTGCGCGTCCGGTAAACAGCCCCGATGTAATGAAGTCCATGCATGCAGCAATGGAAAACAATTTTATATGCAGACAAGGCCCGATTTCATAAGAAATTACTTATGCAGGCGTTCTGCAATTATCCTGTGATACTTTCAGGCAACAGTCTGACAGCAGTTGTGCAAACAATAAAGGGATTACAGAAATAAAAACAAATAATATTACACACGCAGAAACTCCATGCTGCATGTGGCCGGGACGCAGAGGGTGCACAGCAATGAGCAGAGACGACCAGGGTTTCCGGGAAGCCACGCCCAGAGTCCAGCTGCCCCTTCCCAAGCACAGGGACAGCACTTCAGGTGGAAGCCAGCCTGGCATGGGAGAAAATGCTCAGCAGCTCTCTGGGGACCCACCCTGCCTTGCTTTGTCGCCTCCAGAGATGCTGGATCCCCACAGTGCCTCTCTGGCCCTCTGGCCCCTCATTTCCTCAAGTTCAGGCAGGAGCAGAGTGGGGGCCCAGGAAGGGGTGAGGCATGATAGCCCGCACACGCCTCCTGCACAGGTGGCTTCAGGGGAAAGAAAGCATTTTGCCCTTCTGCCTTATCCCAAGCTGGCCCTGCCCATTGGGAACCCACGGGAAGCTGCCAGGCCTCTCCATAGCGGGTCAGGATCCCCTTTTTCTGTCACCAGCTAAACAAGCGAGCGAGCCAACGTGCACTGGAGAGCTGACCAACATGTACCCGGGCAGCTCCTTGCTATGTGGAGGGCCGGTCCCATCGCTCGCTCCCCACTCAGGAATCGAGCCATACCGCTGCCCTCACCCCGCGGCAGGCATAGATAAGGGCCCCTTAACCTAGGCATAGTGTGGGCAAAGAGGAAGGCGGCTCCCAGAAGCCTGTGCGGGGCCATCACGGCCGCCCTTCCCCTTTCCCAGCATGCCCACATTCAGCGGGGTACTTCCGGCTTCTGGCTTCCGGCTTTGCGCAGTGCCTTCTTCAGGGCCCAAGCCACCCCGTGGGCAGGAGGGGTGCGGCCAGTTGTTACTGTCCCATCCCCCAGCATCTCCACGTTACCCAGTGCCCAGTGCAAGTTCCTCCTCCACCCAGACAGCACACGCGGTTGCATGTTTTTGCAACTGGAATCCAGCATTAAAGAGGGAAAAGTAAAAAGAACTAAATTTTTTTTTTCAGCCCTGGGAATTAAACCCAGGTCTTTCATGGTGAGCTACAGGTGCCCCACCTTTTTTTTAGTTTGAAACATAGGCTTGCTAAGTCTCTAAATTGCCCAGTCTGGGCCCAAACATGCTAACTTTTACAGGGTTTCAGGAACTTTACTACATGTGAGGGGAACTTCTGAGATGAAGACACAAGCCCCTCCTTTTCCCTTAGACAAATCAGTTCCTTTTTCCAGCTAAGAGTGGCACCCCCAGCCTGTCTAGGTCCTGCCTCTGCCAGTGACTTGCTGTGTGACGCCGGGCAAATGTCTTGCCCTCTCTGGGCCTCAGTCTCCCATTCTGCCGAATGTGGGTAGATTGAAGGTGACTTCAATCACAAAGCTTCTGCTAGTCCTAGGAGTCTGTAGGCCTATGGATGATCTATAATTCCGAAGCCAGGATCTTTGCTTGGCAACAGGACTCAAACTCCCAGAGAAAGAGGCGTAAGGGACAATCACCAAAGATCTTTACTCTGAAACTTATCCTGTGTGTTACCAGATGACCCACCATGACTCAGTTTCCTTGCAGTGGATGGGAGGCATCTGTCACCTGGAGGGCCACTCTCTTCTTCCTGGGACGCAGCCCTGATCAGCGGGAGACCCAGGACCATCCATCTGCAGTTCCACCTGAGCATCCACACATGGGGTTGCCCAGGATGGCTGAGGTGGTCCTGAACACCTCCAAGGACAGGTGCCCAGTGCTGCAGACACCTTTCTGTTCCCATGCACTTGCAAGTCACCAGGATTCCTTCAGGAGAAAATAAAAAATGAAGCCAGGAGCCATGAGACCTGGCACTTAAGAAGGACCCCCTCAACTGGAATAGGTCTCCAGATACCTGCACTAATTAAAAGAAACAAGCAGAGGGCCAGGGATTTAGCTTAGTGGTTCTGGCACCTGCCTTACAAGTGTAAGGGCCTGTGTTCGATCCCCAGTAACCACATACAACAATGCTGAGTATGCAAACTCATACCTGCCAGAAATCAGAGCCGCATACCACAGTGCTGGGCGTGGTGGTTCACACTTGTAATCCCAGCACTCAGGAGGCAGAGGCAGGAGGATTGCTATAAGTTTGAGGCTGAGCTCAGGGCCAGCCTGAACTACAAAAAAAAAAAAAAAAAAAAAAAAAAAAAAAAACCAAAAAAAAAAAAAAAAAAAAAAAAAAAAAAAAAAATGAGACCCTGTCTCAAAAAAAAGAAAAGAAAAAAGAAACAAACAGAAAAGATGGGACTAAGGATATAGCTGTGAGTTGGCACATCTAGCATGCATGAAGCACTGGATTCAGTTCTCAGCATCCACCTTACAACAAAAAAAGAAAACCAAGCCAAACTTCTCACTGTGGTTGACATAATCTGCCTGTGCATTCAGCCTGCCCCTCTCTTCCCAGCTCCCTCTGCTGTACCCCTGCCTCCTCTCCAGGACTGATAAACTCTCTTTCCCACCAGGGTTCCTGCTTTCCTTTTTTCACAGAGATTTTGCTCTCTCATATCATCTCAGCCTTTGCTGCCTTGTTTCTGGCTCCACACCCCCAACCTCCAGATTGAGCATCTTGTCCAGTGCTGACCCCAGTGTGGCATCATAACTAAGAGATTAGACCTTGGCTTTTCCATCCTCTAGCTGTGAGAACCGAGCCAGGGTACTTCACTTCTCCGACCTCAGTCTCCACATCTGGAAAATGGGACTAAGTATTTCCTTGCCAGGGAACTCATGCAGACTGAGTGGACCCCAAGGGATTTCGGGCTAAGGACAAGCTCTATCCACTCTGTCAGCCCTGGAGAGCTGAGATTATCCCCAATATGGGTTTTCTCCTGGGGAAAACATGAGGTGTGCCATGCTGATTTTACCCACTGCCATGAAGGTGACGACAGGCATCCTTACCGTGGTGAGTTTCAAGTTCTCCTGGTACAGAGCAGAGACAATAACAAAAGTCTCCCGCACATAGGTAGGGCTTGTCATCATTATCACATGGAAATTACAGCCATCCCTTCCTCCTCCGTGCTCCCAGAGCACCACTACTGTAGCATTTAAAGAAGGCAATTACTGCCACAGGAGGCTGTGACTGACCCCTGGAGGAGGCGTGGGGCTTCGAGAGCCACCACAGGTTGGTACCAAGCCCAGGAGGGCGCTGTGGCCCCTGAGAGCCATTCCCCCTGATGTCACCAGAACTCATGACCCAGGCAGGTGTCCTTCTGAAGGGTAAAGGTATAGAAAGCCGGAGAGCCACAGCTTCAGGCTCTGCCACCTTGGGCTGGGGCCTGAAGGCACTTGGCGAGGTGCCAGAGGGATGGAGTTATCAGCACACGGCTTTGGCTTCTACGCAGTCGGCACTTGTGGGTGTCAGTATAGATGTCCCCAAGACCAATCTGCATAGCAGTGGAGGACTTCAAAAGTCCTTTTCACAGAACTGGGAGGTCAACGACAGGGCCTGGGGGCAGAGGCAACAGGCCCCAGCAGGTAACTCGAGACGCAGACCCAGGCCTGGGGCAAAGTGAGTCCACTCAACCCGCCCCACCAGTCCTTCAGGGACCCCAGACCTGGGCCACCCAAGATGGGCCCAATTCCAGAACCCAAGCAAGTGCCTGCGTGTTCTCTGCCTCATGCGCAGGTCTGTCCTTTTTCTGGTCTTCAAAGAACAGAATTTTCTTTCTTGAATCTAAAATCCCAATCCTACTTCCATTCACAAAAATTATTCCAAGCTCTACATTTTCCATCTAGGAGAATCTCCCTGCCTTTCCCTGGCAGACCTTGAAGAATACCAAATACCATTTCCTCAGCCTGCCATTCCGGTTATCCAAAGCTGACCACGGTCCCCAAATATTAACATTCGTTTTGATCCTTTCCAGACAGAAAGAGACCATGTTCATATAACTTTTATTATCATCGTTATTACATTGTTGAAATTGTTGTATTTCATAATAATTTTTGTTCATTTCTTACTGTGCCTAATCTATCAATTAAACTTTATCCTAGTGATATATAAATAGATACCTATCTATACATAGGGAAAATGTAGAGTACACAGGATTTGATACTATCTGAGGATTTGGATGTTCTCCAGGGGGTCTTGGGGGAATAGTACATTTTTTCCAGTCATGGGGATTGAACCCACAGCCTTCACACTGAGCTATGCCTTACCTTTTTTATTTCATGTGTCGAGGTAAGGTCGTGTTATATTGTTCAGACTACACTTGAACTTGTGATCCTCCTGCCTCAGCCTCCCAGAGTGCTAGGTTTATCTTCTAGGAGACCCAGGGCTATGAAAGGTGATTAACTCTGAAATGTGTGCTTTGATGGCAGACGCCACTACCTGGCATGGAGAGTCCACAAAGCCTGGTTCTGTCTCGCCCTATTGGAGGCACTGGACACTCCTCTCCACCTGCTTCATGGCCAGCAGGACCAGCATTTGATCAGGTAGTTGATATTCTTCTCTTCCATCCCAAAGGCCAGAGGTCAAAAGTAAATGTCCTCTTTCTGTACTTCAACAGGCACAGGTCATGGAACGTTCTAGAACAAGCTGACAGATTTTTTTTTTCCTTTCCTTACTCTGCCAAGAGCTGATCTCCCCACCACCACCACCTATGGCCCTCAGCATTGATGCTAAACTGGGCCTTCAGATGCTGCAAGCTTCCACGCGGCAGAATCCCTACCATCAATGTAGCAGCTAAATATTGTAAGACTCCTAACTCCCCCATCTGTGTTTTGCCTCCCAAGAGGGAAAATAGTCTTCACAGACATTCCCTTATCTGGCAGGCAAATTCTAAACCTTACTGGCAACCACAGGCTTGTTTTCCCAACCAAACAGCTATGGAACCAAAAATTGTTCCTGCCTGCGAGATACTGAGGGGGGCCTAGCCAAAACTCTCAGCCTATAGGGCCGGGGCTGCCCCCACCGCAAGAGGAGCCCCGGTTCTCCAGGAAGTCGCTGGTGCCAGGCGAGGCCCACTTGTCCGCTGGCGGTAGCGACAACGGCTGGTGTTCGCTGCTCCTTTTTCCTCACGCAGAATACACCCACCAAGAAGCTGCTGGAAAACACTCACCGCAGTGTGAAATCAACACTTTCTAACTCAAATAAAGGGGGTAAAACAGGGAACACTTCCAAGCCTTTTGCTGCAGACATTTTTCTCCTGCGAGATCATACCAGGCTGGCGCACCACCGGGCCCAATCCCTTGCCTCCAGAAGCACCTCAAAGCCCCCACAACTTTTTGCTCTCCAATTCCTAGTATTCC